>VXBL01006377.1:203461-235678 GCA_013400195.1 Aramus guarauna
CCCTCTGTCAGCTTCCTTCTTGCATTTGTGTTTGCCCAGGAGCTCCTTGTTCCTCCATGCAGGCCTCTTGGCATTTTTGCCTGACTTTTTCTTTGTTGGGATACATAAAATCATTGAGGTTGGAAAAGACCTTTCAGACTGAATACAACTGTTAACCTATCTTTGCCAAGTGCCATATCTACACATCTTTTAAATTTCTCCAGGAATGTTGACATATTCTCAATCTCAGCCAGGTTTGTGCTATGTCACAAACTACCACTGCAAAGAAGGGGATGTTTTACTGAATCCCTTAGAGAAAAAACAAAACCACTATTGAATAATTGCATATTCTTTCTGCTTTCTGTAGCCTTTCATGTTATATCAGTGTATGTATTACTCTTTTGGGGAAAAAAAACTGGCATGCAGAGTATTTGTGGCTCCCCAGTCTCCATAGGAGGAAAACAATGCACTCCTGTGGTGGGTATCAGCCACAATGTGCTGCTTTAATGTGTGCCCACACTAGATGAACAGGAGACCACAATCCCCTCTTATGTCAGGGCCCACCTTAGCAGATAAATGATGACATAAAGCCTTCTTTCTGCTACCAAAGTTGTTCCCATTGCCCAGATTGCTTAAATGTGACTATGTCAATGCCCAGCACACTCATGGCATGCAAGCCCAGACTCATAAATTTAGGCTAAAGCATTCACCTTTAGACAAGGAGATGCACACTTTCCCTTCTTCAGTGAACATTTCTATAATCAGCTTAAAAGGAATCACTTGCAATTATAATGCTAAAACTATTGTATCATCTTTGCAAACAAAAAGGTAGTCTAGCTAATGACATATCAGGCTGTGCTGATAATGCCTGTTCCTTTATTAAGGTAAGGAGGTCACTTGCTGTATTTTTTAAAGAAAATCTCCGAGGGACAATGCATGGCTGCAGTGCAGGCAAGAATGGCTGCACTGAAATGAATGAGTTTTGTCACTAACTTCAGGTAAAGTAGTGTTTCGTCCTCTCTCTTTGATTTGGTTCAGTGCAGTCTGGAATACTACCTGACCACCTTTATATTCATATGACAAACTTCTCATCGTAAAGTCTGCCTTTCCACTTAAGGTGGTTGGCACATATACGGCAATGACCACAGAAGTCTTTAGCTAATGTGATGGGGTAGTAGGTGGAAGGAAGATCTGACCCAAACCCACAAGAAAATTAACATAAAACTCTTTTAAAAATTCATTTAGTTTAAAATCTATTCCTGAGTTGCAAAAGTGCAAATACCTGCCTAGCTTTATTAACTCTGAGTATTTCTGAACTCACCATGTAAAAAAAAAAGCATCAAAATGCATCTTAAAGTTTTATGATGTCTGAGTTTTTAAATGCTTGAAAAATGTGCTTTATAATGAAAACATCACCACAGACCAGCCTTCAGCAACGTGAATACTGCTGTTGTAATATCTATCAAATTACTGAAGATTCTAGTGCTCTGATTTTCTTGGTATTGTGAAATAGAAGTAATCTGCAAATGTATTTTCAACAGCACCCATGCTCTTGATGTTTCATCTCTTCATTATACATGATGTCGTAGGCTGGAAAATACTAGGACAATATATTTATTAGTCTTTTAATGATATTTTGTGAAGGTGTTTCATATGAAGAGAGGAACAAAGCCTATTTCCACTGTCAGCATCCCTAAGTGTATCAAGGCTTTTAGAATTTCTACTGTAATATATGTCAAAAGGACCATAGAGAGAAAAAGAGTTGTCATGCAGTTTTGCTTTCATCATCACTTCCTTGCTTCTCTTTCTAGTTCTCTTCCCTCTGCCTGATTCCAAGATGTAAAAATGTGCTAATGTAATGACACTTGACAGAAACAAAAGTATGATTTTCTAGACAAGTTAGCCTGGAAAACTATGAGCATTATTGATGATAGAAGATATCTCTAACAACTGTTCTATGTCTCCAGTGTTTGGAAGTCAATATCTTTGTGTTCACATATAATAAAGCTTTTTATTATGTTACTTTATGCCTTCATTTCATCATTTGCATATGTTTTCCTTCTTTTTCTACTGCTTTGCTTATGTTTTGTTTTTTTTTTCTAAGTTCCTTTTTTTAATTTTTTTAACTTTTTTTAACATGAGATGGGGACAGACAATTATTCCTTTCCATTTACTGTGTTGATAAAGTACTGATCATACTAACCTACCAGAAGTTTTACAGGGTTGTGATGAAGCCAATGAGTTAAAGAAAATCAAATACATGTTATAGCATAGCAAGGGATCTTTAGGAATACTGAAAGATTTAAGAGAAAAAATTCTGTTAAAAATCTCATTCTCAAAAATGATTTGAAATAATCAACATGTTAATTCATGAAAAGCAAATTATACAAAATAAGGTCAATACAGAGTTGCAATTGTAATTTTAGCATGCCTGGCCAACAGTGCTGTGATGTACATAGCTAGACCCTGCTCTACAGCCCTCAGCCCTCCCACAGTCTTGTAGACCAGGCAGTGCAGCATATGATAAGGAAAAGCTGAATAAAGACCCCACTCGGTGGCAGAAGTAACTAAAGCAGGGATGGCAGCACTTTATTGAAACTTCATCTGCTTTAACTATACTTTTTTTGTCTTGGGCTGGCTCCTGTACTCTCCAGACCTCTCCTGTTTCTTCTTTGCTCCCTTCATACTCTCTTCCTTACCATTATATTCATCCTTCTCCTGTCCTCTTCATCTCCTTCCCTACAGTATCTATCTGTGTACTTCTGCTCCCACTCTGTTCCCTCCTCAGTGGCATACTCTTATAAAACTCTTCTCCCCTCACCAAAACTTTGGGATGTGCTCCCCAGAAGGTACCATCTCTTCACTAACATTGTCCTCCTTCTGTATACTTTGACAGCAAGCTGTGTGAGACATCAGTTGACCATTACTTAGTGTGTACATTGACCCCCACAGAGGAGATGGTGTCATAATAAACCTGATTAATGCCTCTGCAGCAACAATAAATTGGGTGTCTGCTACTCAGATACATATGAGGGACAGAAAGGCTAAACAGGTGGCTGAGGAGATATACTGGAAAATGTAACAAAGAGAGGCTATCCTGGAAGGAAAAAAAACACCCCCTCAAAAAAAGCCCAAACCCGAAAGCATTACAGAACTGAGTTTCTTACAATTTCCTTTTTGTTACATCATATTTCATGAGCTTTTATGGTTGGGGCTGATTACAGAAGAAGATTCAGAAACGCAAATAAATCCTAAGAGAAAAATGAACTTGGCCTCAAATTACTTATGAACTGTTTCTGCTTTGACTTTGACTAGGTTCCTGCAATAATCCAGCTGTGTTTACATGGACCTTCTTGAAATCAACCCATTCTTTTCATCTCCAGGGCAAATCAAATAATTTGTTGTATGTTATGACTATTTATAAAATAATGAAAAAAAACTTAAGTTTTCATTTCATTTGGGATATATTCTTTCTTTCTACTGAGTTAAATTATTAATAATAATAATAAAATAACTTGCATTCAATCAGAGCATTAATTTTTAATTAATCCAGTTTTAAATTCTATGTATAAGAAAACAATTTTATAAGACGCTTGGTGTTAATTACAGTGCTTTGTCTAGAATTGTAGAAAAGATACTTTTTATTTCATTAGATTAATTTTTAAAAAACAGAAATGTTTTTTAATATTCTGCAATCAAAATTATGGAAACAGAAGAGTCACAATATGTATAATGGAAGCATGATAGATAGCACTGTGGTCTCTGTTAAGACTGTGAAGGGCTTTGCATCCAGAAAACATCAGATTAATTCAGATTAATTCAAGGCATTATTGATAGGGAAATGAGAAAATTGAGATATTTATGTTACTAGACATTCATGGAAATTTTGGTCCATAAATTTTGGCTTTTATTTGCAGCATAAAAAGAAATTCTCCCCTCCCCCACCACACCCTGCTGCTGCCCAGTCCCTTCATTTCTTCCTCTGAATTTTCTCAGTGAAGCACCTATTGTCACACCTTGCAATGCACAGGCTGGGCCACAAAACAGGCCACAAAAAGTGCTATGAAGTGGTTATTGGCATTGAGGTAACAGCAAGTAGCTACCTGTATTCCAGGCTTCAGTGACTTGAACTGTTGATTAGCAGTGTTTGGTCATCTCCAGTTAAAATCTAATAATTTCACATTCTTTTCCACTTTGGTTTGTCCTTATGTTCCAGTTATTTTTCTCTAATATTTGCCAGAGAAACACTTTTTCCCTTTCACTGAGATTTTTTGCCATCTCATTGATTTCTGTCTTTGTTATTAAAGCTACTGTACTAGACAACAGTGCTACATTATGGTGCCAGATTCTATAGGTGAACACTTTGTGTGGCCAAGAACCTGCTCTCAGTGCAGAATCAGGCTCATATTTGAAGTTGCAAATTTTTCCAAACTCCAGTAAGTTATCTTCAAAAACTAAAGCGGATGGTATCAAGAAAACCTTATTTCATGTTTCCTTACCGAACAATGCAAAAGGAACAGTAAGTTTTATTCTAACTTCTGAGGCCCCACTGGTAACAGAGCTATTATGCCGAGCTATCTGGAAGTCATTTACAGTCTTCACAGGGGGTCTATCTGCAGCCTTAATTTCAGATCTGAGGCTCACTGTATCAGTTTGCTGTCTCTTAAATGATCTTCTGATAAACTCAAAACAAAGAAACTTTTGCTCAAAGAATGAGTTGTAATGTATTTTTTGTAACGATTGCTCTTAGGGTGTGTGTTTTAGGGAGCTTAGGGAAAATTACTGTTACTACATTACGTTAGTTACAGATTGTGTGGGTAAAATTTGACTGAAAAATTAACTAGTATTTGGATGTCTTTTAACATGGTTGTAGTTGTTTTTCTAACACAATCTGTCTGAGGATAGAACTTTGAGTTCTAAAAAGAGAAACAAATTCATTCACATAAAACCCCTAGCACAGCTGAAAAATCTCTGTGGGATCTTTTTTTTCCTCAAAAAATATTCTTTTCCCCTTTTCAACTAACTTTCACACAAAGAAGAAACACTACACATTAATTTTTTGTTATGACATGATGTATATTGCAGTGTTGTTATTTGCATTATGTTGGTACTTAATGACCAGTTCAAATAGGCTTATTTCAATTCAGAATAGGTCATTGTTCTTATTTAAAGAGTTTACAAAGTCAAAAAGCTGAAGTAGAAAGGGAGAAAGCAGTATCACCAGGATGTGTCTGCAAACAGGCTCACAATGATTTTAATGGTACAGAATGCATCCATCAAAGTATTTAGCAGATACAAGGTGACATAAAAATAGAAAAAAGCAAGTCAGTCATACACATGGTTGTAGTTAAAGGTGTAATGGGAAAGAGTAAATCAGTGAGTCTTGGTTTCTTTTGTAACAGAAGAGTAAAAAATAGTTTTATCCTGAACCAACTCTTTAAGACAAGTCATTTATACATAGAAATGCCAAGAAACACATTTCTAATATGTTTACATCAGCACCTGGAGTTTCTTTCCCTTTTTCTTTCTCTTTGTTTTACCCTTCTCATAAGTCTCTAGATGAATGTATTTAGAAGCATCTAAAATTTCTGGTTTGAGATGGTGGAGTTAAATTAATATTCAAGTAAAAACCTGCGTGTATATATATGTTTTATAACTATATATATAAAAACTAAATTTTCCATTCAAAATGCTGATTAAACCATTATCTGAATAAAGAAGTTGTTTTGTTTGGTCCTTGTTACTCCTCGAGGAGCATAGGGCTGCAACAACACTATGCCACTGAACCCGGTAGGATAGTGTTGTTGCAATTTCTGTAACAGATTTTGTTTTTTACATGATTGGGTTGTTAGCCCAAAACAAAACCCCCAACCTGGAGGGCCAGGGTGCAACATTTTAGTCTGGCCCGACAGGGCACGCAAGCCACCACACCACGACAAGGTAAGTTGCACCAACTAGTGGTGGGAATAAAGAAGTAAGCAAGACCTAATTTCTGTGTGTACCTCCAAGCATAATCATGTACTATGGCTGAATACTTAAGGGTGCTGCTATAACTTTGCTAAAGATGACATTTGTTGGTTGGGATATAGTAACCCCTTTATTTAATTTACTGCTCTAGTAAAGCACTTGGCCCTGGCCGCAGGTGGAGGATTTCATGGCAGTCTCCTGGCAGAAGTCCTTCTGTTCTGGGTGTCCACAGGGCTACGTGTGTCTATAGGGACGTGCCTGTGGCTCTTTGTCTTGCGCCTATACCTTATGCCAACACTCGCCCGGCTCTCCCGGCCACACAACAGCACTGCTGGGTGCCTGCCCGACACAGCGGTCACTTTTGCCCAGCTCAAGTCCAAGCTTCAAATTTAGGAGCCGCTTTTGCTAATCTACCCAATTTTTTCCACTGACTACATCGTGCACCTACACCACTTTGAGGCACCAAAATTGGCAATGTGAATATTTCCCTTACTCGGGTGTCTGCCAAGAAGGCTACTTTCCTTGGCATTTCTAGGAACATGGATTTCAAGTGCAACAAAGAGCATTTGGTTTCTCCTTCTTGCTCACTTCTTTAGGGGTGGCAGATTTTTCTTCTGAATTTTCGAACAAACCCCAGAACTTGCAATAACAGAGCAAAGGGAAACTGGAGCCAGATGGTAGGAAGTTAAAAAAATTATGTGACTTCTACAAAATACTATTAATTGGGTGCATAGAGACCTGCTTCTAATTTTTCTGCCATTGTTACAATTATAATCTTAAAACTCCAACCAGACACCAGCAGACAGTGGAAGACATAAATAAACAAATAACATTTTAAAGTTAGTTACCAGATGGAAAGGTACAATTTTTATTCTAAGTCCTGTTCTTTTCAAGAAAAGAAATTAAAAAATATTATTAAATTGATTTTCTATTTGTATTTACTCCACTGACAGACCTTTTTCACATGTACTAGTTCTTTATGAAAACACATTTTTACCCAATAAACATAGCTACATGCCATAAAATATAATACAGTTGGTTTAGGAATTTATATATTTTTTACTTTATTCTTTTCAAGGAATTAGTTCCTGGGTTTTTTTTCTCCTTTGTAATATGTAATGATGAAAGTAATTTTAGATAAAATAACTCAAGTATGCTTTCCTCTCTTGAGTTCAGATATTAAAAAGATGTGGAATAACTGTGATTTATGCATAGTGACAGTGCAAGAACTGATATACTGTCTAGTCTATGGAAGCATTAAAATATTTTTTTCTAATTCTAAGTCAATACAATTAATGCAAGACTTAAATTGCCATGATAAATCAGAAGATGACACAAGACTAAAACATATTCTCTTCAAGAATGATACTTCAGAACAACTTTCCCTAAAGCACAGTTACTGTTAAAAATGACCATTTCTCAATTAAACTGACAGCAGATTATAAAGGTTCATTATGCATAACAGGGATTTTTTTAAAAACCTGCATAAGTGGAAAATAAACCTTTGAAGAATAATTTACACATTAAAATAAAAGGACTTAAGGAAATTGCTTGGCATTAATTAGAAAAAGAACAGTCAATTATAAGACCAAAAATAGTTTTAGGAGAGGAAACTATAAATCAGTTTTTTCAGTGGAGTTAGAATAGTCCAGAACCCCCAAACTTTATGTACACTTTGTAGTGATGCTTACCAAGAACCTGTGGACTCAAAGGTGAAGTAAAAATTATTTGTTGGGTGCAGCTTTTATTAATTTATGCAATAAACAATAAACTTAGGGAAGAAGTTATAGAGCTCTGTTAGGAAAAAGAGAAAACTCTAGACTTTATACAGTGTATCAAACCCCCATGTTTGTCTCCATATTTTTCATATGTACTGCTAAAGTTTTTAGTCATCATCATACATCTTGATTAACAAGGTTACACTGGAAATATTAAAACCCCCTCACTTTGTTTACTTGCTAATTTTAATGAAAATCTAATAATTTGTACTGATTAAAAACATTTGCTATTAGCATGCAAGAATGTTGGGAGTATAACTCCTCATGCAAAGTACCCAAGATTTTTGTTTTATTATATATCAACCGTTCAACATACCAGAGTAACATATGGGCTGTCCAGAGCTTTCCCAACTTTTTGTTCCTATTTCCTGTGCTACTGAGCAATACGCATGACAGACGTGTTGTCTTGCCTTCTGTGCTTGTTGATATTGACTGCTTATCTCTTGTAATGTCCTGAAAGGTTTTAGGGCAAGACTGGGGTGAAGATTTATTTGTTTTTTGCTTTTGTTCTCCAAGTTTTAATGTTACAGTGGGGCTATGAACATGAAGCTCTCGCAATGCCACGCCACCTCCCACAGCTTGTTGTGCTCAGCATGTTTTCTGTAAGGGGAAACTTTAACTGAGACATTGATCCATTATGAAAACAGATACTCTTAAACTATACGTGTTTTGAGTTTGTCCATACATTCTCTATTTGTCTCATGCCAATATGGAGTTGTAAAAAAAACAGGCTTTACAATTTATAATTTAGATTTTGACATTTGGGAAAGTTGTTGAGTTTTCATTTTTCTTCCTTTCCCCATCCCAAGTCTACAATTTGGTAAGTGTATATTTCCCAGTGGATAGATAAATAGATAGTTATCGTCCATCATTGTTACAATGCAGTACCACTGTCAGCCAGAAGTGTTATGGAGTGGCAAATACTTACCTAAACTGCAAGGAAAGTATCAGTCTTAGTCTAATATTTGCTAGAATTCAGATTATTATATTCCCAGTTATTTTTTAAAACATACTTTCAGACAGAGATCTTTAAAAAAAAATAAAAAATTACTTCTTCATTTCACTTGCTTCTGTGAACTATAGATTAGACAGCCATCAACAAAGGGTGTTTGGTTAATCACTGTTATTTTACTGAGAAGGTTTAAATGATTTATGTTATTTCCTAAAACCAATAAAGTTACGTTTAATCAGATTAGCCTAATGCAGCTCACCAAACATTATTACCTTTCTACTTGTGGCATGTATTGTTTTCAGAATTGCAGGCTACTGCAACACAACCTTTCATTTAGCTTTTAAAAAGAAACTCATAGCTGTGATTACCTAATTCCATTTTGGCATTATACAATAAAATAGCATTTCAAGTGATGTAAACTATGAAAGATAAACCTATATATGAGGTCTTTTATGAGACATCCAGAAATGACCTAATACCTATATATATTTTGTCAGGCTTTTTTAATATATCTGATCACTGGTGTGGAGGAAGTCACAACCTGAATGGATTGCTATTTTGTATCCAGGCTTTAGACATGTTTAAGCATATTTCCCATAAAAAATTATTTTCTCCAGAATACATATGAGTCAGAAGCACACAGTTATGATGCAAGACCTTGAATGCTCCAGATAAGAACATGCCTCTCAGTGGCACATCTGCTGAGTCTATCTTTGCCCCCCAGAAGTTCTATGAGCTATGGGAAGTGGTTTAGTGCTAAATTTGCTTAAAACCCCCTGCAGTTTAAAAGACTCTACAGAGATGTAGCAAGAAGTTTCAGAGCCCAGGGTGACTTCTCAGCCTCCTTGTCCTTTGCCGCTGCCTTTGAAGAATCAGAGGGCAGATCTGGTGAGCGAGGCGTGGCATGGGAGCATGGATTTAGTCATCCTGGGATCATATCTGAAGTCTTGTATGGGGAAAGGAAAGCCTGGGAGGAGGGAGAGGTTACTTCTACTAAATGCTTAATTCTTCGTACGTTGATAGCAGCAAAGACCAGAGAGGTTCTTTGGCTCCAGGGTGGCCCTGAAGTCAACAGCTTGCGTTACCCCTCTTACATCCATGCCTGTCCTGTAACATTTCACTACTATCTATATCTATTCCTGCCTTGGAAGATTTGCAGGCATTAATGGACCTTCAAGGAGTAATTACATCTCACTGTCTCATATCCCGAGTAAGTGAATACAACTGGCTCAGTTGTTGTAGGGGAAAAAAAAAAAATCCCAGACAGATTGTCTTCATGTTTTAAATAATAGCTTTAAAAAAATAAGAAAAGAAAAAAAGAAAAAAAGAAAAAAAAAAAAAAGTCTGCTAGAGCCTTCCTGTAAGGATTAGAAATAGGACTCCTCAGAAAGTTTTGCCTGTTGCATCCTCAGTCAAGGCAGGTTCAGATACTTGAGAACAGCAAGATTCAAAGTACTCAGCAGTCCTCAGCGCTGAATACTTCCTTGGTCCCCTGCCCAACACACTGGCTCTGAGGATCCCTTTTGGAGGTGGCTAATTTCCCCAGACACAGTGCACGTGGGCATATTCCACAAAGCTCTGGGTTCCCAGGGTGGGAGGCAGAAATGCAATAGTTAAGGATTATGGCACTTTATGGTTAAGGCTTTCAGCATGGAAAAATAGCTTTCCTCTCTAGCAGTCCTACTAGACTGAATCCCAAGCTAAAGACTCATGGCCTTGATGAGTTCCAATGGGTTAAAAATTACATTCTGACACTTCACTGCTTTCAGATTCTTTTTGAGCTTATTGATGAAGGGTACACGGCAAGGTTCAACTGTTGCTTTCCATTGCTTTGATACAAGGCAGCCAATGGCAACAAGCAAACAATGAGTTTGTTCTTGAAGTACAAGTAAGGGTGGTTTTTTTTCCCAGCATATTTTTTTCAGAGGGCATTTCATGAAGACACTCATTAGGGAGACAGATGATCAAAGCTGATTCTACCTTGGCCTTGAGAGTTTGTTTTCTTTCTGTTCCTAGGCAGTTCAGAAAATACAGTGGAATGTTATTATCCTGGATCTCAACAACATGAGCCTCAGGTAGCTGAAACCTCCTCTAACCAGCTGCTGTCTCTACTGCTCCTGCTGCTGTTTGCTGACTGCAATAGCTGTCATGTTTAGTATATACACATTAAAGTATTTTTTTAATGTTCTCTTACAATGCTCATTTTTGGTTAAAAAAACAAAACAAAACAAAAAAAAAACCCAAACAAACAAACAATAAGTACACTCTGTTGAGGAATATACACCTGTATGAAAGGTTACCTCACTAGGGCTATGTAAACCATGACAGGATACAACGGAGCTGCAATAAGGGATGAGCATTGTGAGTAGTTGTGGGGTGCCCACCTTGCCCACAGGGCCTCAATATCAGCAGATGGTAGGACAAGAACAGCAGTGTAACCCCTGCAGGTGACTGGAGCATCAAAAGATGTCATACATATCATGTCATCTTCCAATTTTGTGTCATCTCCAAACTTGCTGAGAGTACACTCTGCCTCATCATCCAGATCATTAATGAAGATGTTGAACAGGATCAAATATAGTACTGACCTCTGGGGTACACTGCTATTCACTGGCCTCCAACTAGACTTTATGACACTGATCACTACTACCCTCTGGGCCTGGCTGTTCAGACACTTTTCAATCAACCTCACTGTTTGCTCATCCAGCCCATACTTCATCAGCTTCTCTGTGAGGATCTTATCAGAGGCAGTGTCAAAAACCTTACTGAAGTCCAAGTAAACAGTACTCACTGCTCTCCCCTTTCGTCTACCACGTCAGTCATGGTTGAGTCACCATCCCTGGAGGTATTTAAAACATATGTAGATGTGGTGCTTAGGGACATAGTTTAGTGGTGAGCTTGGTAGTCTTAGGTTAACAGTTGAGTTAACTCAATGATCCTTTTCCAACCTAAATGATTCTATGATTCTATGATCAAGATGGTCAAGCATAACTTAACCTTCACGAAGTCATGCTGACTACTCCTCATCACCTGCATGTCCTTCATGTGCCTGGAAATGTATTCCAGGATTAGCTGCTCCATCACCTACCCAGGATCAAGGTGAGGCTGACTGTCCTCCTTCTTGCCCATCTTGAAGATAGGAGTGACATTTTCCTTCCCACAGTCCTCAGGCACCTCTCCCCATTGCCATGATCCTTCAAAGATTATTGAGAGTGGTCTCATGATGATATCAGAACTTGTGGGTGCATCCCATGAGGGCCCATGAACTTACAAGTATGTCTAATATTCTTAAATCCAGTTTGCCTGTTTGATTTAAACCATATGAATTTAGCAAATTTTCCCTGCAGCACATAGTTTCTTGTACATTTACAGCTATAACTTTCATCACATTTACTTATTTTTCTGACCACTCTTTTCAGGCAGTGCTCAACATAGAATGGAAGATACCATTGTTCTCTCCCAGAAAGCCATCAAAAACATCTGGTTACTTATTAGAGATTGACATCTAAAGAAAAGTACACAGAGATGTCTTTTAAAAATGTAATTCAATATTAAATTATAGACACTCTCAGGCTTCTATCTTAGTTAATCTGTTAAGGTATTTCAATGTGAACTTGTTTGATCTAGGAAGTGCATATTGTACCAGATAAATTAAATAAAGGAATAAAATTATTTCAGTTCAGCCCCTAGACTAAAGAGGAAAAAAAAAAAAAAACAAAACAAAAAAAACCAACCCAACTCACACCACAATGTAATTTTATATTATAGTTCTCCAACACAATTTTGGAAATGCACATAATTTTGAATGTAATATTCAGTAAATTGAATCAGTAAGTACTAAGCAGCATGACTGTTCTCTAAATTATTTGAATTTTGTTGCCATTACTGTCAAGAAATAATGATTTCTTTTGCATTTTGTCTATGGTTGTTGACAAGATGTGGCCAGTTAATATCCTATAAATTAGGGGAGGCTGATTGATAGGGAGCAGTGTTCATCTATATGAACACAGTCACAGTTAGTCATGGTTAATAATTAGGGAAATGTTAAATATTATTATTTTGTCCATTTGAAATGTAGCTTTAAATTAGCTTTGCATTTACCTTTTTGTGTGTGTGTGCGTGTTCCATTTCTCCACATTTGCTGTTCACATCCCTTGCATGCTAAGCAGACAGCACTCGCATTCAGTTATTTTCCTACCAGCCATGTTTCTTTATATGCAGAAACACTAGGTGAAACCTCAACCATGGAAACAACTGGAAACAGAGGCTGCAACTTTGTTAATTAATAAGAATAAATCACCCAGAAATCCCCAGTAGAGTTGCACCAGTATTGATTTTTCAGTATAAGAGCGAAGAGTTTTAAGGTCCCCAACAGGTCCTTCCTAAATCACTAATATCATCTGCCAGAATTGCAACATTGGCACATAAATCTCCTAGATAAGCCCTGTGCGTGTCAAGAACAAGACAGAAAAAGGCCACCCAGTATATTGCAATAATGTCTTCTGGGGAAAGTTTCTTCCAAAACCTAGCATTGTGATCCATTGAACTCCTTGTGATGATCCAATATGCTTGATTTAACGAGGAGCTAAAAGACAGGCCCAGGAATGAATGACCCCTCCTAAGAAGCTGCCTACATTTATCCTGCATCTTACAGGAACAGGAATCAGCCACAGAAATCAACACTTATTTCCTCACCTCACCCTTAGTCTATAGTATAGGTGCATCTGTGGGTGCTGAGAAGCTGGGGTCTCACCCATAAATACATTTATCATTAGGCAGAGAAAGACAGCAGAAGACCCAGACAGTGCAAGCTAAACCTTTTATTTTCTGTCTTCATTTCCTCTTTCCAGTATATATTTCCAAGGTTTCTGCATTCTTAAACTGGCTAATCAAGCATTTCTCTTGCTCAGTTTTCCTACTGTTTTTATAAGATGTGAGGAGTAAGTTCTTGTTCTTATGATATCTGTATCTTAAGAATGCTGAAAATAGTCCAAAGGGAAAGCTCCTTTTAAGTTTATATTCTTTTCTTAAGGACACCATTGTATTATAAAATATTCCATATTCATTTTGTGATGCAGTTTGAGCTCTTACAATCACTATAGGAGGGTGCTGAGGACTCCCTCATGCTTTACCGTTCTTCCATATGTTCAATCCTTGATGACTTTGCTGGTTTGCTTCATAAAAGAAATAAACCAAGACCAGATTCCTTCCCTCTAATGACTTTCCCACCCCTTCTGGCAGGGAAAGAATTGCAGGAAGAGACCAATAAGCTTCTCGAGGTTGCAGTAACTACTCACTGGAACTGTAATGTAAGTTGTAGAAATAATATAAGTTAGAAAAGCCCTAAGCTGTTCTGATACTACATTTTTAATGTCAAACCACAAACTGAAAATGCACAATATGTCACATGACTCTAAAGAAACTGAGTTCTCAAATTTATGAGCTACTAAATACCTTTCTGAGTAGCATCTGGAAATCATGGAAGCCTCTTCTTTTGCAAAAAGCAGGAGAGTGTACAGAAGAAATACAGTTTGCTCAGAAATGCAATATACGTGTCTTTTCCCTTTCATATCAGGATACCGAGAAAGTTTTCACTTCCAGTTAAGTTGTCTGAGATGTGTCTCCATTCTACAGGACAGGTATATGAAAACCCTGCTATTTTTGCACATATGATAGCTTACAAATAAGAAGGTCATTCTTTTGCTTTGATTACCTGCTTGGTTACTTCCAGCTACCAGGGAAATAAGTGAAATCTGCTCATCTCACGCTTCTGGTTTACTTTTTTTCTCAAAAACAAAATATTGTGGGTTTTAGGCATTTATTTTCTTTTCATACAGATTAGTTTTTATGTTGCAGATCTGACTTTTGAATAGTCATGTAGATAGACTATTGTCATGCAGATAGACTGTAGATAGAGAAGTAAAACAACAGCAACAAAACACAACCCAAAACCTCTTCATGTAAGTGGTACTACAAAGAGGAACTCTAAGCTTGGAAATCAAAAAAGTTTGTCCTCCCTATATATTTAATTCAGAGATTGACACTTTATTCCACCAAGAATACCATTTTGTTATAACACATTGGATCTGATGAATTGTGAGTACTCACACACAAAAAGACTGACACAATAAAGAAGGGCTGAAGTGATATCTAGGGCATCAATCAGCATTTTATACAGCTGAGTACTAAACCCCTGAATCTTAATACTGCATGCATCATTTTGCTACATGTAGCATTTAAGTAACTTGGAGCTGATTTTGTGTGTGTTCATTTTGAAAGCATAAGTAAACAAAGATAGACAACTGTGGAGGTTATTTTGTGCCATATGATTCATTATATTCCACTTGGCTGTGGAATCCCCGGAAATAATTGCAACATATTGGAGAATATGAGTTTATGCTCATAAAATCTCTGATGTGATTCAGGGATTCATCAGACTTACTTAAAGAATGAGACCCTATTCCTCTGGAAAATAAGAAAACCAAGCAGTATGCCCATGACACAAGGAAAATCCTTTACTCCTGTAAGTCTTGCTAAGTAGTTTCAAACGCATCTGTCTTTGAAGCTGAATACAGATATCCTGAAATTTTGTTTCCTCTGTATTGCAGGGGACAAAATATGTCCCCAAAGGTATGGATCCACTTATAGACTGTTCTAAAAGCTACAGGTTTCCCATTTCAGGTAGCAGTCCTGACTTTTTTTTTTCCAAGAGCAGAGACCTTGTGCATTCTTGCTGCTTTACATCTGTTTTGCAATCTGTTCCACACTTCCAGTTCCCCATCTTCTCTGGCCTTCACTGTGTATCTCTTCTGGCACCTACGTCTGCCCAGGTAACTGGCTTCGTTAGCCTCTCAGAGCATCTTTTAACTCATTCCAGGTTAGCAGTCCTCGATCCTACTGCATATCCCAGTGAGGATTCTTATTCATTTCTCAAAATCTGAATTTTATATGCTTACCTTGGCAATATAAGGTAACTTGCAATAAAAGGGAGGGGAAAATCCTACTTCCTCTTTTTTCTTGCAGAGTAACTCCAGTTCTTTCTCTTGTGCAGAATAATCTACAGGGAAGAAAGTAACTTCTTTCCAGTTGAGTTAACATCCAGAGTAGTAGTCAGTTGCTGGATCAAGTACTGCAAGACTCCTTACTCCCCCAGTTCAGTAAAATGGACCTACGTTATGCAGGTTTTCTTAATAATTACATTGAGTCCTTTCCATTTACTGAACTTTCTTTTTTTTTTTTATTTACTTAAGGTTTCTAAAACATATACTGTTAGTAATGTGAATATTTGTTAACTCAGTTTCTTTAGAGTTGATATTTAACAGACATAAATTGTAAACTCATAACCTCAGTGGGGGAAAAATGCAGTAAGTAATTGCAGTTAAAACTGTTATTACATTTATTGGTTTAGAAACTGATTCTCAGGGAAATATTGCCGTTTAGTGCTCTGATTCACTTAATTGAAACAAGGATTTTTAATATAAATGAAGCTTTCCTGACTCATTTCATTAATAAGTTTTGCAGCAATTTCTGCTTCTCATTAATTCATCTTCTCTGAGTTAATCTCTTTCTTCCCAAACTTGCTCTAAAAGCTTACTATTTTTCCTTCAACTTTCCCTTCCCTGTTTTAAGTTGTATAGAATACAATCAGGAATAGGATTTAAGGATGTAGCATCCCATTTTGTTTCATCTCTTTAAGCAAAGTAAATAAATCATTGCAATTGCAGTTTGGAATTAAATTTTGGATAATTTGTCTCATATCCTTTACTGGATTGCTTTCAGTCCAAGCCACAACTTGTAAGTAAATTGCTCCTTGGTAAATAATTAGAACTAGAATGAAAGTACAGGAAATTAATTTCTCTAACCCACTTCTCAAGATAAGGAAAAGAAAAAAAAAATAATGTGTTTGTCTCAGGCACTGAAGTAGGGAAGTTACAGCATAAACTTCTTTCAAAATGGCTATACTAATTTCCAAGGTCAAATAGGTTGAGATTTTTTTTTATGATGTACTGCAAAATGTGCTAGAAATCAATGATGGAGGTTTGCTATTGGTCAAGAGGTAGATTAAAATAATTCTCAATGAGGAACAGATAATTGTAATTTATTATGTGGTTAGACAAAGTACAGAAGATGACACAATTATCTCTGACTAAAGGTTAGGTGTTAAATAATAATAACTACAAGACATCTAATTTTAGTCTGGCTTCTATTCATCAACAATTTTTTTTTTTTTTTTCAGTTGGTAAACCAGAGAACTTTGCCCATTCATAGTGACCAGAATAGCTATTTCATTGTTCCTCATGCATCTTTGAAGGGCATTAATCATTTTTAACTTCACCCATCTTTAAAGTGGCAAAGCTTTTTATAATTGGAAAGTTTCTTCAAGCAATCTATCTTCAGAATTTTCTTTAATCTTTTCTGAATTTCACTGATATAGATCGTTAACATTTCTAAGTGTAATTGACAAAACAATTACCCCCCAAAAAAAGAAAAGAAATTAAATATAACAAATCTGTAATTATTAAAAGAGAGAAGGTAGATGACTTTTCAGATGTTCCTTTTTTTTTCTTTTTTTTTTTTCTTTTTTTTTATTTTTTTTCTTTTTTTTTCTTTTTTCTTTTTTGTTTTTCCCCAGGAATCTGCACCAGTCTATAGCTCAGGTTATCCACAATTTCCACTCTTTCCCTGATTTCAGAGCTATGCCATTTCTTTGTAAGAGATATGAGACTAATGCTTCCCTATTGCATGACATAAATGCAGCTGTCTTACCTGGTCTTAAGAAGCAGTTCTCTTGAGGATGTTCTGTATTCCTTCTTGTAATCCAGATTCACAACTGAAGCAGTAGACCTACTATTATGATTAGTCTTCCCTGGTATAAATGTTTTTTCTGGCCTAGAGCATTCACAGTATATTAAGTAGACCCATAGCACAAGACACCATCATTTTTAGGGTGATAGATCTTGTCACACATAATGTGGGTGCACAATAAATGATACATATGAGTACAGTAAGTTGTACATACACACTTTCAGAAGTCACGGCATTCACCTAATTAAAATGTTTTAGAACTGCCGTGTTATGTCAATGTGTTGATTGCTCTGTTTATTATAGGGAGTTATAATCTAATTATTTTGCTTTTCTTACTTAAGAAATTAGATAAATATGCAAAGCTAATACTAAAATAATTATAAATGAAATTACAGAAAATAACTATATAAAAATGGAATAAAACTTAGTACAATGTAAAAATCAAATGAGATCTAAGTTAAAAGAATGTTGCATATTTTGGGAATATCACATTAATTCTAACCCAAAGTAATCCCATCAACAGAATACTTCTGTGAATATAAACTCACTGTTTTCATGCTAAAGCCTTTCCTACACAAGCTGTATATAGGACATGGAAGACTTTATCAAGATAAACATGAAAGCCTAGTGAAAGACTTTAGCACTATCATATAAAAATGGCAAGTTATTTAGAGCAGCATTACTGTTACTGAAGGCTGAGGCAGAACACTTTCTGAGGCCAACAGTCACAGATGGATGTACGCGTGTCTCTCCCTTCTGTATGGGTCATGGATGGGAGTGAGGGAAGGGTGGACATAAAGGAGCCTGCTGCATCCAGGGCTAATGAAATAGTTTGCCAATGTTCTCAGCTCAGGCCGTGCATCAGGCAGTGATTGTGCATACAGCTGATGGATGACTATGGCACCCAGCCTGTCTGTCCAATTCATCACTGTGCAGTCAACCATCCAAATACAGATTTGATTGAGAAACTCCTGGCCTTGAGGGTGCTGATTAAGGACAGTGCCAAGGCCCATAGTTTCACCAGGGAAGGCGGCATGGCATAGGATCCTAGCGGGTAAGCACTATTGGCCACACTTGGTACCACAGATCTTCAGAGGATTCCCCGCTGGGCTCAGTCCTGGGAAACGGAGAACTTCAGATGCTGTAACCATTACAGCCAACCACCATGTCCCTCGAGAGTTTCCAAAAGGAGAGTATAGGTGGTGGCTGACAGAAGCCTGGCAGAGAACGTCAAATGAGCATGTGAATCACATCACACGAAGCTAGGAAGACTACCTTGAGCAGAAGCTCCCACATTGTAGTCAGTGTTGGTGATATGGTGAGACATGGACAGGCAGACTGGCAGGCAGCCTCACTAGCCTCCAACATGATCATACCACGTGTAGACTTACTGACCCAAACTGGTTGCCCATGGACTAGCACAAGTGAAAGACAGCATATTTTAAATACCTCCAGGGATGTGATTTAAACACTTCCCTGGGCAGCCTGTTCCAATGATTGATAACCCTTTTGGTGAAGAAATTTTTCCTAATATCCAATCTAAACCTCTCCTGGTGCAACTTGAAGCCATTTCCTCTCATCCTATCACTTCTTACTTGGGAGAATTGACCAACACCCACGTTGCTACAACCTCCTTTCAGGTAGTTGTAGAGAGCAATAGGGTCTCCCATCAGCCTCCTTTTCTCCAGACTAAATGGAATGGTATGGAATATCAGCTGGGTTCAGCTGTCCCAGCTGTGTCCCACTCCCAACTCCCTGTGCACTCCCAGCCTACTCGCTCGTGGGGTGGTGTGAGGAGCAGAAAAGGTCTTGACTCTGTGTAAGCACTGCTCAGCAGTAACTAAAACATCCTTGACTTATCAACACTGTTTTCAGCACAAATCCAAAACATAGCCCCATACCAGCTACTATGGAAAAAATTAACTCTATCACAGCCAAAACTAGCACACATCTAGATTCAAAATGTCATGACTTCAAGCACTGGAAATTAAGTGTCTGCTCTAAGGTGTCACCTAGTCACAATCCTCTTCAGTCAATGAGCAAGCAAGATCTTCAGAAGGTAAATCACCTTACCGATTTCAGAACCCTGTCTGTAATCAGGTAAATCTCTCACCATTGATTATAAAAGGAGCCCCAATGACTGGCTTAGTTTGGACATTAAGCTTCGGAGGCTTTTAGACAATTTAGGCAAGATAAATCTCACCCTTGGGATCAGAAAACTTTCCCTTCACCTACTACAGTCATAGAAAAATTCCCTTTTCTCCAAAAAACTTTAGACATTTAGAATAGAAGACCAAACACATAAAAACATTATAAATATGCCACTAGAAGAGAGCAGAGGAGATCAGACACATACAGTCTTATAAATCCTGGAAAGCAGAAAATTTTTCTGGTGAACGTGTCCACATGATCCTAAGAAGTCACGGAAATTGTACTGAATGAGCCAGGTGATGCTTTGTTTTTTCCAGATTCTTCCTGCTGAGCAACAATTGTTTCCTCTGTTAGTGACAGTACTAAGATTGGTTTCCTAGAAACTTCACCTTTCAGTCCATTCTTTCATTAGTCCTTTGTTATATTTCTGACTACCTATATAGTTTCCCTTTCTACTGTCTTGCTCTGTGATTTCCCTTTGTGTCCAGAAGACAGTTGTGCACCAAGCATTTCCTAGATATGAATTATCTTCTCAGTGTTGCTTACTCAGATTTGTGAACTATTTTGACTGTTGGTCATATCTACTATTTTGTGCATTCTGTGTATTCAGGACTTCTCTATTTGAAGACCTAATTACTTCGTTTAAGTAAGTTTAGGCTACACATGGATTTATTTCCATCTACAGGAGTGTGATTTGAGTAAAGAGTATTTCCATGGGTGCTATCACAGAAAGTTATTTCATACCTCTTGTAGAAAAGCCTTAATATCCCTTCTTTACAGGTGAAAACTGAGGTATAAAGAGATGAAGCTACTTACATGTTGTTATGCTGAAGTTAGTTGCAATAACAAGTGGCAATGACATCAAATCTGTTAAGTCTGGAGCTCAAAAGCTATTTTTGATTCTCAACAGACATGAACACTGGCAGATATTCCGTGAAAAAAATATGTAAAGATTGGAATACATTATAGAAATGTACATTTTCACTCAGAAAGAATGTGAATACTTGCTTAGATGCTGCCTAAGGACCAAAGCTAACCCGTGTGATCATTACAATAAGGAAACATTCTTTTTTATATTTGAAATAAATTAGTCAATGTAATTAATCAGTATGTGCAGACTAATGCTACCTAACAACTTTAACGGTGCACTGTCCTGACACAATTCAGAATAAAATTAAAAAAACCTTTCCAATCTTTAAACATTGGTTTCCTCAGATAACCTGGGGTCAAACCCACTAAAACCTTTTACTCATAAATTTGTAGTTATTCATGGCATGCCTACAAAACATAATTATTTTATCCTTATTAAATACAAACCATTTCAATAATCTTTCCTTTATTTTCTTTGTGCAATGCATAAGTTTGACTCAAAAATTTGAATGTTTCAGTAAGCTATGAGAATGTAAAAAGAAAGTTTTATAATGAAAATATTCTTGTAAACTTATTGTAACAGGTGGTAGCATTTTCTTGCTAAAACACTGTACTAAGAGTGTGAAGACAAAGTAGCTGAATTCAAAACATTTTGTATAAAAATGTATCTCATTTTGGATAACTGTCATATTTTTCTTACATTTATATATGGTATGGGAAATACAACTTATGTGCTTAAGTTGAGCCTCTGGTTGGTCCATTGGATTAAAGCAAAGCACACTTGTAAGTATCTGTATTTGTAGAAGCAGGATTCAACTATACAGAAGATATTCCTGTAACCTTAAGGTTAAATCATGCAGTAACTCTACAGCCCAATTTATTTCTGTAAGTAATACTAATAAAATTCTCCAACCCCTCCCCCCACAAAAACAACAACAACAACAACAAAAGACAAACCAAACAACCCAAAACCAAACCCAAACAACCAACCCAACAAAAATCACAAAACCTAGGACAAGACTAATCTTAAATGTAACTGTATATGGATGACAATAATAGAAATAAATCACTAAAGTTTATCTTACTTTTTGATACTATCTATATCCAAAGTGGAAGATATAGCTAGTATCTCTGATCCCTGACAGAAGCAAAATGTTGTAAACATACCCAAATGTAGAAAATGTATCTCTCAAGATGACCAACTTCTACTTTTACCAAAATAAGGTTTTATATCAGCAAGCAGTAACAGTTCATGTAACCAATAATTAAAAATAGCTTTAATAGTATGATAGTACAAGGGAGTTTCTGTGACATGACACAGTGTATGATGGATGCAATCATCACTGTATTATTTTTGATCATGTAACTTTGTCAAAGACAGTTTATAAATCTGTAATCCTTTTCAACGTTAATATTACCGTCAGGAGCGTAGGTTTCAAATCCTTTATACAGAAATCAATCACAAACTTGAGACACAGCTTAAATCATCCTTTCACACCAACACTGTATCTTTGGATTGGTTCTATTATATTAGTATAATAAGGTAAGATATTGTTCCTTAGAGGGACTTTAACATCTGAGAGGGCCATGCTATAAAGCTCACAAAAAATATGTCTTCAGCAAAGTTTTTGAAAATTTATTCCAATGTATTTTATATTCTCTTCTAAGTAAGTAAAAACTGTTTTAAAAGGCTAATTTCCCATTATTTTAAAATATTTTTTCTTCATTCAAATTTATTTCTTATTTTCAAATGTCACTTGCCTATCTCAGATTTCAGAGGTCTTTCCTGTCTTGTCCCTGTAGAAATACAGATTGCACTTCTGGAAAGAAATAAAGTAAAAAATACCCATCCACCCACCCCAATCTCCCAAAACAAAAAGAAGAGCTATTTTAAAAGAAAGTATTTTTAACATAATCTTATTTTGTCTGTTTCTGTTTAGGGGAGGTTTTGGGAACATTAGTTCTCAGCTGTACTTAGCCAAAGCTCTGGCTCACAGCTGCTATCTATTTCTTCTTTTTTTTTTAATCCAAAGGCTAATGGCTGAATATAGATAAATAGAAAAAACTTACCCATCAAAACTCAATTCAAACCATCATATCCCTGTATTCCCAAACTCATATAGCCAGTATGAAGTTACAGAATTCCAGTGTGGGGGTGAGAGGAAGACAAAAAGTAGGAAAAGATAAGTAGCAGCAGGTTTTATACTTAGTTTCTTCCAAAAGTTAAAATTGAGCCACTTTCACAGCCTCCCTTTATAATTTAGTTTAAAATCTGTTTCTCAATATATAATGTAAAGTACTGCTTGTTGAAATTTAAGCTGCTTATTACTAGACTTTCAGAAGCACTAAGTGAAAAAGCATTGTTCTGGTCAAAATCTCCCTTGGGGATTTTAGCTAGGTGCGACAAATTTCAGTTTCCAAAACTAGTTTGAAGCATTGTTCCTTAATCTAACTGTAAACATTGTTCAATGGGTGGTGTTCAATAGTTGCATTTTTACTACTAACACCACAGCAGAGGCTTATTTTGTCATAGGAGGGAATTGGAATGATTGAAGTTTTGTGTCTGTAGGGTTTAAGTGCTTCTTCAAGATCCCACATGTCTTGGGACTCTTAAAGTTTCTTGGAAGTCACAGTGAAAGGGGGATACCTTTGCTTTACAATCAGAGACTCAGGTCAACATCCCTGAAATTTTCCTCTGTCTTCCTTCCTTCTTTCATTCTCATTTCCTCTCTTAGGAGTAATTCTTGCTTGCAGAATGATCTGGTAGAGAATAAGCCAAATAACTTGCAAAATCTCTCATGATCAAACCCCATATCTTAAATACAGAAATAAGGAAAGCTATTCCCTAAGTGCTCTGATGTTGCAGAAAAAAACCCGACGCCCACCCTCTGCCCCCAAACCAACAACAAAACCCTGACACACACACAAAACAACCCCCCAAAAACCCAAACAGAAACATTTACGACTAAGTGAGAAGGGAGTATCTGAAATTATCCTTCAGACAAGTTTCTTGGAGGACTAGCAGAACATTTTGAGGTTCTGGCAGGAATAGCATTGCCCTCCTGCAAGGACATCTATACTTTAACTGTCAGAGTAGTTTAAAACCTCAGTCCTCTTATCTGACCCATCTCTAGTGCAGACATCTGAATAGTGGTATTAACCAAAAATCACCTTTCCATTTTTACTGAGTCTGGCATATCTCCACCATGCCCTCTTCTTGCCTCCCAGTCTTGATCTTAGCTATTTACAGCTTTTAAGATGGATTGCTGCAGTACACCCAGGAATAGGACTGACTCCACAAAAAAGGCTGAGAAAACTGCCAACATCAGAATTAAGAGTTCAATGACAGTATGTCACTCTCCTTTTTCAAGTTTTATGCAGGCTCCATAGGTAATTGCAGAAAGCCCTTTTCCTCTGCAAAGAAAGCTTTTGTACAGACCAGTTAGTGTTAAACCCTTCAAAATCATGAGGTCATTATCATACTGTTACTGTTGAAATATAACTCATTTAAATTTAGAAAATCCGTTTACAGGAAAAAACATAATCACAGAAAGCTTGCACAGTGCTGAAAGGAAGGATTTCATAATAACCCTACATCATTCCCAAGGCTGAACCAGGCTTGATGCTGAGCATGTGGATAATGTATTGCTAGCCTCTATCCCATTTAAGATGATTCAGTGTCTTCAGACAGCAATGAGCAGGTGAATATTTTCCTGGAGAAAAGAATCAAAAGACTCAGCAGAAAGAGTTTAGTTTCCTCTGTCCCTCACCCTCTTGCCCCTACATCCATGTGTGAATATGTATGTGTGAACACATACATGCACACACAAGATGACTTTAGTGTATATCCTACCGCTGTGCAATATCATACAGTTGATGATACATATTAGGTGAAAGCCCTCCTAAATCTCTACTTGAGCCTGGAAGTGATTAATATGATCCATTATTTTGCACATAAAAATACTTAGAAAACCAGTTATCTCTATTTTACAGATGTGGCGAACCATTTACCATTCCCGTCTCCCCAGCTGCAGTATCATCTGTAAAAAGCAATGCATCTTTGAGATCATGGGATATAAATCTTTTTGCGATAAGAAACTCTACAGCTTAGAGGACACTGTGAGTGTAATGTATCTTCTGTGTCTTAAAACATCTTTTTTCCTTTTAAAAATAAAAAGTAAGTTTTCATGCTTACAAAAGGTTCAGAATGAGAATAGCAGAAAACTATTTATTTTTAGAAATTCTTTTCTTTATCTACACTACACAGTAGCTTAAGCTTCCTTAAATTGATTCACCAGCGTTGCTTGAGGATCTTCAGGGGATGAACGTAATGAAGATTGT
This sequence comes from Aramus guarauna, assembly GCA_013400195.1. Taxonomy (NCBI): domain Eukaryota; kingdom Metazoa; phylum Chordata; class Aves; order Gruiformes; family Aramidae; genus Aramus; species Aramus guarauna. Next base: position 228,305 of record VXBL01006377.1, read on the forward strand.
AGTGTTCATTGGAAAAGACTACTTGTAACAACGTCCTGGCTCTGGCTAGGATAGAGTTAATTTTCCCAAGGAGCCAGGCCAGGTGAGCCAGGCTGGCTGGGGGTTATTGCATACCATGTGACATTATGCTCACCATAAAAGGGGGCTGGTCGGGGAGGGGTGGGTTCGGTGTGGCTCTAGGATGGGCTGAACGGTCAGTTGTCAGGTCGGTAAATTGCTTTCTGTTATCACCGGTTGTGTATATTCCATTGTCAGGACTGTTGATTGTTTCCCTCTCCCTTGCTGTCCCAGTAAACTGTCCTTACCCCAACCCATGAGGCTTTTGCCTTTGTTTGTCTGTTCTCCTCCCCACTCCACTGGGGGAAGGGTGAGTGAGCAGCCGCGTGGTGCTCGGCTGGGGCTGAACTCTGCAACCTAGAAGAGAAAATTCAGCTTGAGGCCTATTTAGTCTCTTGTAGGAGTCAGGAAACAAATTGTAGTATGTTCCACCTGGTTTTATTTTTGCATAAACAGTGACCAGAACAAACAAACTCAGGTGAGACTTTGCAATGTAGCATTTATGATACTCAATTATTTTCTGTTCTGAAGATATAGGACCATTTTCTCTATTTCAAGTGCCAATATAATTTTTTTTTGTAAATGACCATCTACTAAGGCTTTCAGGAGAGGACCTTGCTGTCATCTTATTTAGGGTGTGTAAATGAAAAACTCATGGATAGAGGGAAGGCTTTAAGCAGCGTGCTGCAACATTCTAGACAAAGCAAAGGTGGTAGTTGGCGTTCTGCTAGTTGTTTAATAGAATCTCTTAAAGAAATGCCCCTGCTACTGTTTGCCTGAAGCTTAGAGGCATGTCCTTTATGACTGAGCTTGGTTCTGCTTTTAATAAAACAGCAAGTATTTCAGCAGGCCTCAATTTACAAAAAAACCCCCATATGTGTCTTTCCTTTATGGGCAAGGTGTTGCTAATCAACAAAATCTCTATCCTGCTTTAGTGCTGAGAACTAGCTTTCAGTTTCCTTCTGGCCTTGATAACAGATAGAAGTTGGCTAAGTTGTAACTCAATTACCTACCTTGTCAAATTCCTCATATTGACTATATTTGCTGACTATATTAAATTCTGTAGCACTATTGACTATGGAAAGTCAGAAAACAGACATCAAAATCTTGTTGTTGGATTTCATAACTAGATGACTAGCTGGACCTTGATCTTAATAACCGAACAAAACAAGAACTTGTATAGTTAAATTTTAATCAATTAATCTAATAAAATATTCTGAAGACTCAAACTTCTATTGCATTCATGTGTTCCTTTTAATTCTTTTAAAACTAGACAGTAGGGCTGTTTTAATACCAGTATCAACTTTTGCCTTGTAAAGTCACTGGTAAAGTCAAGCTAGGTTCTTCCAGCATACTCAGGGATGCATAAAACATGCTGACAAGATTTACCCAACGATAAGACAAGGTAGAATCAATCTAAGTATGATATTACCTAGTAGAACACACTTGTAACCAATGGACACAATTGTTAAGTGTGATGGAAATTATATAGTTGGGATGGGGGAAAAAATGTTGGTTTTGATTGGATGGAGTAATTAATAAAAAGTAGTAAAATAATAAAAGTAATTAATAAAAAATATATTCATGACACTACTTGTTGCTCTTGCTTTTGTTGAACTCAGAGGATTATGAACACTTCAAGTGTTAGAACCTTACAGAATTCTAGCAGTAAATAGGAATAAGCTTTTATCTTGCTGCTTTTACTGAACAAACAGAGGATATTTCCTAGACTAGCTTTATTATTTGTCATATGACTATCGGGGAGGATGAACTTAAACTAGATATTTAATGGGTGTGTCTGTTAACATTTGATACCCAAAGCTCCCAGTCTGGCTGCATAATACGGAATGATTAGGTGCTGCTCATTCAGACAACAAAAGGGAGATAACTAGTTTGTGGCAAATACCCCAACTGTTTCCTTTCAGGGCAGATACTCTGAACAACCAAACTCAGTCAGTGCTGACCCTGATGCCTCCCACAAGAAGGTGAAGCCACAGATTTGTTAATCTACCTTTTCTCCTGATGTTTTCTGTCAGTTACAAATGCTCAGTTTTACCCATGTATCCTGTCTGTCCCTCTATTCAGTAGAGGCAGCACAGACCCTACAGCTCTTTAGCTTCCAGAAATATTTAACTTGGACCTCTTGGGGCTCAGAAAACTCTCAGTGATGTTTATGTCACTGGATAGGATAATCCTTAGAAAATGTGTCCTGTTCTGCTGGATTATCCACTCTGATCTCCCCCATTAACATTGAAAAAGATATCTAATCAGGTCAGGGCTATCAAAAAGATGCAAGCAGAACTGTCTGGGACTATAACAAGATTTGATGGTTTTGTTAGGGAATTTCTATTGTACTCCTTGAGGTGAATTAACCACATCTTTCTACTTAAAGTTATGTATTAAAAGTAATGAACAATACATGTGACAGTCTACAAGGAGTTTGCAAAAATGTGTCACAATCCAATTCCTTATGTACACTTGCACCAGCACCAATCATGTCAGCATTGGCATAGGCACCTTGGCTAGGTGTTGGTTTCATCCCACAGTTACAGTTTGAATTTCCACTTCAGCTCTAATATGCACCAAATATTCTTTTGTTTACTTTGGATTTTTTTAATTTATCAGAGACATATCTCTCTGTTTAGACTACAATATCAAACTAATTTTCTTGATCTATGACATATCCTCACAAAAAATGAAGAAAAAAATTATTCTATAAATGCAAATTATTCTCCTGGCTCTCCCCCTACAGCCCACAGTAGCATGCTTACCTGGTACCCAAACTAAGTGATTTGTGGTGATAGGCTATCTGCAATCTTCCCTAGTGTCTTCTGATTCTTGAGGGTTTCAAATGTTTCCTAAATATGAATCCTTCATATTAGTCTGCAAATCTTCCTAGCCTGTAATGAAATAAAGGCCTTGCCAGCCAGCAGAAGCTAGTTCATGATGCAGTGCTCACCACCTGAAACCAAGAGATGGGTCAAATATGCTAAGGCCTTCATTAAACCTAAGCCAGGAACTCAGCTGAAGTCAGACTTGTAAATTTTAAAACTTCCTTGTTGCAACACAGTTCATTGTCATGAGTCCATAAACACCATAGCAAAACTGAGTATGGGTTGGCAAGGTATGCCTATATCATAGAATGATTTGGGTTGGAAGGGACCTCAAAGACCATCTAGTTCCAACCCCCCTGCCAGGGACAGGGACACCCTCCACTAGACCAGGTTGTCCAAAGTCCCATCCAACCTGGCCTTGAACACTTCCAGGGAGGGGGCAGACACAACTCCTCTGGGGAACCGGTTTCATTGCTTCACCACCCGCACAGTAAAGTATTTCTTTCTAAAATCTAATCTAAATCGACCCTCCTTCAGCTTAAACCCCTTACCCCTTGTCCTATGACTACACTCCCTGATAAACAGCCTCTCCCCATCTTTCCTGTAGGCCCCTTCAGGTTCTGGAAAGCTACTGGCAGGTCTCCCTAGAGCCTTCTCTTCTCCAGGCTGAACAACCCCAACTCTCTCAGCATGCCCTCATAGGAGAGGTGCTCCAGCCCTCTGATCATCTTCATGGCCCTCCTCTGGACTTGCTCCAACAGCTCCATGTCTATATGCCATGTTCCTCTGCTGTTCTTGATGCGTTGTCTATCTTTAGACATGCCTCCATGCTCAAGTAAGCTCCTTTCTGCTGCCTGCCAGCCTGACCTACAAGACAAATATGTTCCATATATCTATAAAAGGATTATTTTATTCTGAAAAAAATCTTTCCAAACCAGAAAATTCTTGGCTAATTTAAATGAATAGCAGAAATATTGTATATTTAAACAAGCACACACATACACAAGCACATATATATTTATATCTATAGGTCTTTTTATAGGAGACACAATACTATTAAAAAGATAAAAGGGGTTTTTTGGTCACATGAAGTATTACTCAATTTCTATCTAATATTTGCAAACAAAAAATGTGAGAACAATCATATCTGATTGTAATACATAATTACTTTTTAATAACTTCAAACTTCATGACCCAAAGCTTACTTCCAAGCATAATTGTCTCTTGAGATTACCAGCAAAGGCATGGCAAATAAAAACAATCTATCCTGTGCCATATTATGCTTTCAGAAAATCCAATAGTAATCAAAGAAAACATAATGTGTTTGCTCTCAGTAGTTTGACTTGGGGTAGGTGTGTTCCAGAATGTTTAGTATACGGGTCAGAGCTATTGCATTATCAAAACCAGGATGCCAAAATATGACCCCTTTTGACAGTTTAATGTACTGTAAAATTTCTTGGTAAAAATATGAAAGAATCTCTGCAGTTTTAGAGATTTAGATACTGAATTGTCTTGCCTGTTAATCTTCCCCAAGTGTCAGTTTTTATGGTTACATGATTTCTTGCTATTCTTTTATTTTATATAAAAGACTCAAGGTATGAGACAGGCCAGTGGTAAAAATTGGCATATTGTTTTGGGGGAGACAAAAGTTGATTTAAACATGGTTCATTTGCACATATTTGTTATATGAGGATGGTGTGGAATCTCCTTTTATCTCTGCATCCCTGTTTAATTTTCTCAGATCATAACATTAGCAGTCCTTTCACTTAGGAATAAATGCAAGCAGATGTTTAATTAAATTGTAATGTACTGTAAATAACATGGCAACTGCCAGTATTTGGGTTCAAATAGATATAATTGTTTCTACTGGCCATTACCAATGGTTTTGTATCAACAACTTGCAACATTCAGCAGATAAGTTCACACTGTCTTGGAATGATGATGTGGAGAAACAAAGGCAAAAAGATGCCAGGATTTTGTCACTGTCAGAGCAACATATGGAGTCAGATTTTTCTGTTCTCCTTGTCTCCCTTCCTAACTATCAGAGAAATCTACAGGTTTGCTTGGTTTTTAATGCATTACTTTGTCCTACTAGTTTTTCAAAGGCACAGAAAGTCACTTTTCATATAGACAAAACCAGAACAAAGAGAGATATATAAAAATTTTATAATTTTTATTAATATATTAGCTATATAAACTAAATTACAGACCTGTCCAAATGAAAACACAGTGAAAGATTGTTCATTAAGGTTTGGCATTTTTTTCCTAAATGACAGGAAACATACAAGGAAACTTGCTGTAGACCTAGAATTTTGACCTTGAGTGTTTCCAGGGATGGGGCTTCAACCACCTCTCTGGCAATGTGCTCCAATGTTTCACCACCCTCATCATAAAAAATATCTTCTTTATATCTAGTCTGAATCTACTCTCTTTTAGTTTAAAACCATTACCACTTGTCCTACTAAAAAGTCTGGCCTCATGTTTCTTATAAGCCCCCTGATAAAGAGTCCCTCTCCATCTTTCCTGTAGGCCCCCTTTAGGAACTGGAAGGCTGCAATAAGGTCTCCCAGAGCCTTCTGTTCTCCAGGCTGAGCAACCCCAACTCTCTGAGCCTGTCTTCACAGGAGAGATGCTCCAGTCCTCTGTTTTTGTGGCCCTCCTCTGGACCTTCTCCAACAGGTCCATGTCTTTCTTGTACTGAGGACCCCAGAGCTGGATGCAGTACTCCAGGTGAGGTCTCATGAAAGTGGAGTAGAGTGGCAGAGTCACCTGCAGCTCACACTTCTTTTGATGCAGCCCAGGATACAGTTGACTTTCTGGGCTGTGAGCGCACATTGTTGGCTCATGTCCAGGTTTTCATCCACCAGTACCACCAAGTCCTTCTCCACAGGGCTGCTCTCAATCCCTTCATCTCCCAGCCTGTGTTGATTCCGGTGGTTGCCCCAGTGCAAGTGTAGGACCTTACACTCGGCCTTTTTGAACCTCATGAGTTCAAAAAGTTCAAAAAGCCCTCATGGGCCCACTTCTCAGGCTTGTCCAGATCTTTCTGGATGGCATGCTGTCCCTCAGGCGTGTCAACTGCACCACTCAGCTCGGTGTCATCTGCAAACTTGCTGAGTTTGCAGTCAGTCCCACTGTCTGTGTCATTCATGAAGATATTAAACAGTACTGGTCCCAGTAAAGATCTTTTAAGCTTTAGGGTGAAAATTTTGAATTTTTAGGAAAAAAAGTGTATAAACAGAATTTGTATAAAAGGGAGTCATAGTAAGTCATAGACCTAAATTAATCTGAAACCTCCTTCAACTGATTCCCTACATTCAAATAAGGAAATCTCAGCAACTGTCTGGACTGCATGGCTCAATTAGGAAAATGTCTGAAGATTATGCATCTTTTGTTTTTAACAGCTTTTGCACAAAAGACCATTTCATTATATGAAAGGTTAGGGGGACGATCAGTCTCCATAAAAGTCGGAGCCTGTCACTTAAATCCATCTTCTAGGTTCTGTATTTTGTCCTTTGAGCAAGTCTTTTTCACAGCATTCTTAAGAAATAGTCTTCAACAGAGCCATTAATTCAGACATCATCCTTCACTTTCACTCTTTACTGCTGGTATGAGGAACGTTAGAGGCAGAGGTTAGGAAAAGACAACAAAAACAAATGGAAGCCTGGAGAACATGCATAGGGAAGAGAAAAGCTCAAGAAGGTTGAATAATGCTTTTTTGGAGGCACAATAAAACCAGGGTTTGGAGAAATAAACAAGGTTGTCAGCAAGAGACAATTTTAGGGAGCATTCTCAGAATAAGGATCTTTGAGTAATTACCTTAAGCAGTCAAAAACTTCAACAAGAGAGGCTGTGGCATCTGAACTTGCCACAAAGCCCTTTTCAAAGAAAGAGAAAAGAAAATGATACTGAGTACTTCCATATGGTGATTTCAGAACAATGTAAGAAAGAGCAATGGAAGAGAAGCAGGGAAACATGGGGGGGTAGGGGTTTTTTGGTTGGTTGGTTTTAGTTTAAAATATAATTTGAAAGACTAGTGTGACTATTTAACTGTACTCTTGCTGACAGAAATTTTGATCTTTATGGACTAAGCTATGTGCAATGAAACGAAGAAAAATGTGCTGCACTGAAACTACAGTTCAGGTAATGTAAGAGAAAATTGAATTAAATAGTATGTCCCCTTCTTGGATTAATGTTATCTTTCATAATGTTTGTTCTGAATGCAGTAGAAGTTTACACCTACTTCATTAAGTCACTTATGAATCCATACACATTCATGAAATGACAATGCCCGTACCTCAACATGATGAAAATACATTTTGTCAGGTATATAGTCAATTAAACAAAGATCCAAAAATAGAAATAAGGGAGTGGTTTTTGGAGCAACATGCAGAGGGGATAAGAACATATCTTCTTTGAACAAGCATGACTAAAAGAAGAACCTTATGAAGTTCAGCAAGGACAAGTGTAAGGTCTTGCACCT
>VXBL01006377.1:235840-269769 GCA_013400195.1 Aramus guarauna
GGCTACAAAGAAGATGGAGACTCCTTTTTTACAAGGAGTCACATGGAAAAGATGAGGGGTAATGGGTATAAGTCACTCTTGGAGAGATTCAGATTGGACACAAGAGAAAAATTTGTCACAATAAGAACAATCAGCCATTGGAATAATCTCCCCAGGGAAATGGTGGTTTTCCTGACACTGAACACTTTTAAGATTCAGGTGCACAGGGTGCTGGGCCACCTTGTCTAGACAGTGCTTTTGTCTAAGTGGAGCATTTGCCAAGAAAGATTGGATCAGATGATCCTTGAGGTCCCTTCCAACCTGGTATTTGGTGATTCTATGATTCTGCTTGAAGTAATATTGTATTCTATTAGATAAATCACATAAAAAATGGTTACTATGGTTTTACATTTTTATAACTGAATTCAATTGAATTAGCAGATGAAATTTATGAAGTATTAATACTAGTGTCTTTATTGCCTCACTTTCTATGAGGATGTCTTGGTGTAGCCCCAGCCAGCAGCTGAGCACCATGTGGCTGCTCACTAACCCCTCTACCACCTGGTGGGATGGGGAAGAGAATTGGATGAAAAAAGGTAAAACTCATGGGTTGTAATAAGGACAGTTTACTGGAACAGCAAAGGGAAAGGAAAATAACAACAACAGCACTTAGAATATATAAAGTGGGTGATACACAATGCAATTTGCTCACCTGACCTGATGCTCAGCCTGTCCCCGAGCAGCAGCCCCTCCTTCCTGGCCAGCCCCCTTTCTGTGTTAAGCATGACATCATATGGTATGGAATACCCCTTTGGCTGGTTTGGGTCACCCGTCCTGGTTGTGTCCCATCCCTGCTTCTTGTGAAAATTAACTCTATTCTAGCCAAAAACCACAACAGAGGATTAACATCATCTGCCACTTGTATTTGTTGGAACTTCTACCTGAGAAATAAATTATTGTGACATTTCTAGGCACCACATGCCTACCATGACTGTTTGTCATGAACGGCATTTTGACCCCAGCTGCTAACACTTTTTAAAGAATTTGCTGAATTCAACATCTGTTGCCAGGGAGTTGAATGGAACAGTGCCTGTCCCTTTTGGAAATGAACCATCTCCAAATGCAAAAGGAGGTTTCTGTTTAGATGCAAATTAGATAGAAGCTCTCTGTTTACAAAGAACATGATACAGTAAGTAGAAGTGTCTTAACAACTCCAGCTGTTTCCAGGTAGGCAGAGCTGTGACCACAGTGTGAAGAGGGAACTATACAATTCTGTGGTTTCTGTGTTAAATAGAAGTGTTTCCTAGGGTTATTAATGAGGGAAAGGCAGTTCTGTTAGCAAATTCAGCTATATTTCAAGTGGACAATACCAAATTAAAGACCTCTTTTCAACCTCACAGTATTGCAGTGAAAGCCTAGAGGAGTTTAATTCCTGTCTAATGCTGCTATCTGTTAGGCATTTCAGTTTATAAACGCCTTCAACTATATGTTACAGATATGCTGAATGAAGAAATTATTGCTGTGCAATATTTGCAATGAAGAAAAAAATAAAAGTAACAACTGTTTGAAGAAAGACATAATCTCTTTATATTTATTAGCGTTATGTGTTCTATTCGGTTTTTTAATGTGATGCTTTGCTTTAGAGAAAGTACATAAAGCACAGCTTTCCTGAACTATGGGAAAAGAAAAACTTGCTTCACTTAAAGTTACTTCCAGACACCACTTTACCTTAAAAGCTCCCTATTTTTTTCCTCATGAGGTCATAAGAGAGCACACACTTCTCTGCCTGATGCTGGGGCTGCTGTCTCCATTACATCTGGGATGGGTTTGTTCTCTTTGTCATGTGCAACTGCCTTGGAGGCTACCAAACCCTTTGTATCTGCATCTGTCTTCTAAGAAAAGTCTTGTAGAATGAATACAGGGCTCACACTTCTGTCTTGTACAGGGCTTGGTTTTGGCCAAGGTTTTTTTCTGGTTTAGCTATTTGTATTTCATAAGGAAGTATAACTCCTTTCCACAGTTGTCCTGTAACTCTCACCTTTTTCAACCAGGTTTCGCTTCACTCCTGACTGTGTTTAGGAGTAAGTCAACTCTGCACTGTGGGTCTCCCTCTCAAGAAGTTGGCGGGCCATGCTGATTGTGAAAGAAACCCCAAAGTTCTCCAGATAATCAAGAAGAAAGCTGTAAAGAAGCATAATGATCCAGCACAGGGGTTTTGGGCTTCCCTCTGGACTGTGTTTTCATTCCTCCCACCAGCAGCTGACATAGACTGCTGTGAAATATTTTGGGTATTCTGTAGAAAGGTATAAGTAATTACTTATGGAAAAGGGTGTAAGTATTCTGTATATGTATTCTACTTTATCAGATTTGCTATGCACAGCTGGCCTATGTGGTTGATATTTATATATTTTTATTATATTTTATACTTTAGCACAAACATTCAGACCTTGCAAGTTTGCTTGATTCAAGCTATGAGAATTTGTACCACCTGAAGATGTGTTCCCACGTTACCCTACAGAACTGGTATCTAATTATTTGAAAGTTTAAGAAATGTTTTACTCAGGTATCGATAAGAATGCAAAGCACTGACTTATTTTTTGCTACCTTCACATGTGTTTTTTTTTCTTCTTTCACCAAGTCAAAGTGATTTTCAGGACAATATGTAAACCCCTGGAAGTTCGAGTACAAGTAAAAATAAAAAAGCTAATAGGTTTTCCAGAATCAATGAATAGATGCATTGTGGATAGAAAAATAACACCCAAATCCTTTTATCAGTATGTGGACATTTTAAAAATACATGCTTCTTACAAGCGAGCATTTATATAAAAATATGTAAAAGTTGTAACTTTGCTATATGTGACGAGACATTTTAAATGTTATTTTCTTATCTAAAAATCGTACTTTCTCCTCTGAGCTATAGTTGCACTTATTCCAGATGAATACTATATAAGTAAGTTTATTTCCTGTCTTTCTAAAAGCTTTTTTCTTACGGCTGTTATTTTTCTATGATACATTGTAGATTGTCTCTTTTTTCCTTAGTGTGTAAACCTTCCTTCCTGGTAGTCAATAAAGTTCAGCAAGAATAACTGCTATTTTTGTCCATTTTTCACTCCTGTATCTTCCTGGAGTATTCCCTGCTGTCAGCAATTCATTTTCAATCCTCTCAGTCCAATCCTGGGACTGTTGTTGGCATTTCCATAATATTAATCATCCATTGATTTTTCTGCCAGCATCAGCAAGAGTCACATGTTTACTTGTGTAAATGCTGGGTGAACATATTCAGTTATATCAGGCTGCTGAATCATAATTGGTGATGCTGTAATATTCCACAAAAGTTTTTACATTTGGGAATAGAATAACATAATGATTCTGAAACTACTCATTGAGGAACACAAAATGAACATGCTGTTTACCACTGAATAAGGCTGCCTACCTTGAATTGCCATATTCAAATTCTTCAGGCAGAATTATGTTGTATAACAAAACCCAATATTGAACTGTATCAACTCTGAAAATAAGCAAGGTGATACTCCTAATGTAAAAAATACTGTACAGTGGCTATGTGTTATTTCATAATTGCTACTGAAATTTTCTCATTTTTCCATAGATAGTATATTCTGAAGTACAGTTTTAAAAGAGATATTGAACATACTTACTTTTCTCAGCATATAAATTGCCCATACGCAGTGTGGCCCAGTTTAAATCAGACATTAATGCTCACTTAGAACTACTGCTTTCCTAATGGCCTCTCTGTATTAGAAACTTACTTTCAACATCAGAAAAACATAATATTCTTGAAATTATTAATTTTGTAAACTCTAACTTCAGCATAGATTGCTGCTTATTTTCCTGTGGTGATCCTATTATATATTTCTAGGAATATCCTTTATTAAATTAAAAGTTTAGTGCATAAAATTCAGGTGCCTATTTTGGAAATGTGCATTGTTACATTCTAGTGGGTGGTGGTTTTTTTTGTTTGTTTGTTTGTTTGTTTGTTTGTTTGTTTGTTTGTTTTTATACTGAACTTTTACTATCAGTAAGGGAGTTTTCTTTTTCTTAAATCAGCTTCTCGGCATAAATTTGAGAATCCTGTAGCTTATCTCCTGTGTCCACGCTGTTTACAAAGGTAGCTTGCAGTCAGACTGCCTGCACACTCCAGTTGTCCAGAGTTGTAATCTCAGTAAGGGAGAGGATGGCACGTATGGCTGCGTTACACAAACTGCCCCGGGGCAGTCCGTCCTGTAGAATGAAGTGTGTTTATACTAAAAGGCAGAAAAAACCCCAATCATTGGACAATCCATCCCACATACTGAAAAATAATGACCATAATGTTGTAACCGAATAATATTTCATTCGGTGTTCCCTTGAGCCTTGGCATGTTTGGGCAACTCCTGATAACACTGGGAACCAGAGTAGAGAAAGGGTTAATAAGTATCAGTGATGTTCCAATTGCAAAGTATGCAAAACTGTTTCTGTGGTAGGACGTAGCTAGGGCTTGCTTCCCCTCATCCTTTTCCTTTAGTAGGGATGGATGTTTTAGCTTAACTCAATGATGCCTTGCAGCTCTGATTTCTCTAGCAGCAATCATAAAGGTTTCAAGATATAAAAGTGGTGCTCCAGCATGGTCCATTGGCCAAATTGAAGTACATCCACCCTGAAAAAATTTTATATGATGCTTTCAGTGATTGCTCATTTTTGATCAAGAACACATTCAGTCACAGGGCAGGAAGAAGCCTTTCTGATTGAATGAGCTTATGAATTTGAAAGTTAGCAGGGTCTGAACAAAAAAGCCTTATGATATTCTGCAGAATTATTATTAGGATACAAAAATTCTGGTGCCTGCAGTGTGAATTGAGTGATTGAAAACTGGGTTCATGAGAACAGTTAGTGCTGTAAATAGACATTTCTTCTTCCTTGTTTTGTACAGACAGGAGTCACCTGCTATAAAAGTCTGACACTGATTAAAGGTGTCTTGTGGGAGATGGTTTAGCTTTTTGGTTTCCTGTACTGTGAGTAACAGGCCAGACAAATACAGACTTACTACTTTTTCTCCAAGACTGAGGACTCAGAAAAAGACCAAAACCTCATCTACCTCATGATTTTTAGTTTTACATTCAGTCTTTTGATTTACATGCAACTCCTGATTTATGATATATAGGTCTGGTATCAAGTCCATTCCTCTGCCACTCCCTCTTTCTTGTTTTAAAGTACTGCCATAATAAACTGAAACCAAATTATTTCTATGGTATGAAATAATTCAGAATTATTTTGCTCACAGAAGTAAGAAATCACTCTGACCTTTGAATACTAAAGGTGTTACATGAGTTGTCTACAGTGAGGTTTTGTTTCTATATGATGTAGTAAGGGGCGTAAGAGGTTGAAAACCAATTTTGTGTTATGTACAGTGTGTGTTCATGTTATTTATGGTGCTGTGAGTGAAAATTTATAATGGAAATGTTATTCAGGAGGTCTACTTTATACAAAAGTAGCTTTGGGTTGCTGTTTCTGTCAATTTTCTTGGCTGTGTAAGATTAAACAAATAAAAAGGGCACGGTGGAATCATCAGAGAATTCATTAGTATTTTAATCTTTGTATTTTCTCTTAAAACCAATATGCAGAATCTGGCATTCTTACCATTTCTTATTGCTTCTTCCTCAAACAAACAAGCTCAATGATGCACAAGAGAGCACTTTTATGAACTCAGTAGAGAATTATTGGGTAAAGATGACAGAATGTTACTCAGAGGTTGGATATTTTTTTTTTCCTCTCAGCTTACTCTGCTCAGAATGCTTCACACAATTATTCACATCCCATTCAAAAAAAATGGGCAAACTGGGACAAGAAAAGTCAAAAGGGTAATATTTTAAACCGAGGTTGCCTAAAATTATGATGGGCAACTACATACATTCCCGTGCAGGAACAAATGCAAGTGCCTGGTAAGCTAGTTCTCTGCAATCTAGTACTGTGGGGGTTTTTTTGTTGGTTTTTGTTTGTTTGTTTGTTTGTTTTTGTTGGTTTTTTTGTTTGTTTTTGTTTTTTTCCTCTCAAAGAAGAAACACCAGTACAGTAAATTCTGCACATGAAACAGATGGCAATGACATTTTTTTTCTTTTAGAAAAACAATATATAGAATGTTCTCAATTTTTCTAGTCTGCTAGTGTGTCTTGTCTTTTCTGGTCTTCTCACTATTAACTGAGTTATAAGGTATTTCCCCTAATGTTCCTGCTACTGTTTTAAAGTAGGTCTCCATTACCAAGCTGGAAGAATTCAGGCATAAATCCATCGTAATCACTCTGTCAGGACTACAGATCTTGATCAGCTAGGGCCTAAGCTATGGAAAACAGGTGTGCTGACACTCAGAGAGATCTGGACAGGCTGGAGAAATGGGCAGAGGAGAAGGGCAAAGTCCTGCATCTGCAGAGGAGTAACCCCAGGCACAAGAGCATGCAGGGGGGAGGGGAAGCAGCAGGAAAGCAGCTTTGCAGAGAAGGAGCTGAGGATCCTGGTGAACAATTCCAGCAATGTACCCTTGCCACAAAGAAGTCCAACAGCATCCTGAGCTCCATGAGGAACAGCATTTCCAGCAGGTCAAGAATGGTGTTCCTTCCTGTCCTCAGTGCTGGTGAGACACATCAAGAGTGCTGGGTCCTGTTCTAGGCTCCCCAGTACAAGAAATGGACTTACTTGAGTGAGTCCAGCAAAGGACAACAAAGATGACAAGGGACTGGACCACCTTTCATATGAGAAAAGGTTGAGAGATGGAACACATCAGCCTGGAGAAGAGAAGTCTCAGGGTGGATCTTATCAATGTGTATAAGTTCCTGATTAGAGGGAATAAAGATGAGGGAGCCAGACTCTTCTGTGACCACTGACAGAACAAGAGGCAATGGGCACAAATTAACACATGAAATTCAAACTAAACACAACATAAAACACTTTTTCACTGTGAGGGTGGTCAAACACTGGAACAGGTTGCCCAGAAAGGTTGTGGAGTCTTGCATTTGATAATATTCAAAACACAACAGAGAAATGTACTCAAATAAATTATTTTGTTGAATAACTATAGGTTAGTATATTTGAAAGAAATAGCAATAGATTCATACATTGTTCTTTGACAGAACCTGAAAGATTATTTCTATCTAATAATCAGAAAATGACCACAAAACAATATTTCCTTGTTCCCATATATTCTTAACAAGAATTGGATTGAGACTACATGAAACTGCAACGTAAATATTAGCTTTTTCTTCCTGTCCTTCTGTCATGCAGTGATGTGCCCCAATAACCTTCAATTGCTATCAAATTCATAGCTCTGCAGCAAATTATAAAAAAAACCAAAAAACAAAAAACAAACAAAACCCCCAAACTTTTCTTCACTTTTTTTTTTTTTTTTAACCACTTTGCTAACAGCAATAAAACACAACTTTGCCATTTCACCTTTTATCGATAAGTTATTTGCACAGCTTTGCTATTTCTAACTACCCAACCATGACCTTCCCAAAATGTGTTATGATTGCAGCGGTTAATTCTATATCAGAGTCCATTGATTTGGCAGAAGAAAAGGATGGATAAATTCCCAGCATTAAAAAAAACAAAGCTTCATCTACATTTGTTGTTAATATCACCCACAAAATCCCTTGTGTGACTAGTGATTTCACTGAATGTCATGTACCCTGAGTGACTGCAGAATAGTTTTGTAGAGGAAATGGTCAATGCTCTCTGACCTTGGCTGTGTCAAATATTGAAGCAAATGTACATTAGTAATAATTGTCTACTCATTTCACCTTGCCAAATATAATTTGAATTATTACTCTGGTCCTCAAACTAAAGAATTTTAACTTGATATTTCCTGGGGGAAAAAAATGATCTATTTTTTGTTCGGCCTCCACAAATAGAAGCATGGCATTTGTCTTTTCATTGGTAACATTAAGTCTGTCTGATCTGGGTGATAAAAAGCAGAGATTATCTATTCCTGTCTGTCATTTTTGGCAAACTTGTGAGCTTTTCATAAAAACAGAAAGATAAATCACAGGAGCTATTATTGTCTTTGTCTTAATCTTTCTAATGGATCAGTGTAATTTTTGGTATGCTCTAGTAGGTCAAGGAGGTCATCACTGTAGAACAGCTTTGCCTACTTACTGAATGCTAAATACTGGTCTCCCCCACAAATCCAGATAAAGAGTTTGCACAGGGGATTAAGCTATTGGTAAAGCAGAGGAGTCCTGTGGATCAACTCAGCTGCTGCTAACAGACTTCTCTGACATTTAACAGTCCCTCCAAGGTGGGGGTTGAGGCCAACTGATCCATGCAGCTTATAGAGAGCAGTCCTGATCCTAATTCTAAAATTATTGCATGTGAATTTACAAATACTTAATTACAAAAAAGACGTGCAAAAACAAAACCTGAAGCATCTCACCATCTTACTGCTTCTAGTTTCTAATCAATACAGACTGGTGAATGCAATGAATGCTGGATAAAGTTAAAAATTTTACTGCAGACATTAACAGGTATAACAGCATAGGAAATATATAAGAATTAGATGTGTAATATGTGATGTGTTCCTTTCCTTCTCAAACTAGAAAAAAAACCCCAAACTTTTCTCTAGGAAAAGCTAACAATTGATTTGGTTATAGCAATGAACCATTACATAAATAACTGACAAATGCAGATAAAACCAGGGAAAAATACTGAAGCTTACAAAGAACAAAAAGGAGAGAAAGATACCTTTCCTGTCCTTACTGGGTAAACTGCTAGGGTAATACTACTAAATCAAATGACAGAATGTTTATGAAGGAAGCTATAAAGGGAAACTGATTATTTTGAAGAAAAAGGAAAGGAACAAAACACGAAATTAAAGTTCTGGCACGTTGCAACTAACTGGTCTGACCAGCTGTCTTTAATTCTGTCATTTTTATCCTTCTTTCTTTCTTTTCTCCCCAAATATCTCAGGGTTGTTTTTTTTTTTCCCCCCAAATTTTTTTGGTTTTTTTTTTTTTTTTTTTTTTTTTTTTTTTTTTTTTTTTTTTTTTTTTTTTTTTTTTCCCTTGCATCTGCTCTGGACATCTTAAAGAAGACCATCATCCTCCAAGCTCTTTTCTTCTTCTCACAAAGCCTTTTCTTTGCATTTCCCCCTTCATTCCACACACTTGTCATTCTGTCTAAGCAAAATCTCTCTCAGATGGATTTAATGTAAGAGATTATAAACATCAGATGGAGGAATAGGAAGCTATTTTAGCCTGACCTTTCAGACCAAAATTGATCACACTGCAGCCTGAATAAATAGGTTTTAATCAGCTTCACCAGTGTTGAAATTAAAGTTCTTGTGTAATTGAATTTCAGCTGATTTAAAAGCAAAAAAGAATATGCTCATGTTGATAATGAATATTCTTTTCTTTTCTTTTTTTTTTTTTTTTAATTTGTTACAAGTCTATAGTAACCTGAAACAAAAAAGGCAACGTTGTAGGCTTTTACACTATTTACAGTGTATTGTGTTCCTCTGAACTACTAAATAAAAAAAAAAAAAAATCACACTTAAGCAAAAAATGTTAAAATAATTTTCTGTTCACCTGCAAATATTTATTAGATGCATACACACTGTCACTTTAAGGAAAAGGTAAACAGAGTACTTAGCCCTAAATTTTCAAACATACAGCTACAAACTTCCACAACTACCTAAATAGTGCATGTTATTTATATGATTCCTACATCTATAGAGAAGCACAGTCTCTGTAACTAGAGTGCATACTTATAGTTTGCTTGAGTATTGTTAATGGAGAATGACAGATGAGCTGCTTATTGAAATGGATTTTAAAAATATGAAAATAGTTTTTCAGGCATAACTGTATACAAACAAACAAGAACCACCACTGTCACTTATCTCAAGGGTCCACTACCATTAGGAAAAATTTTGTCCTGAGATCCTCATTGTGATTTCCAGGTAACACTTTCTTCTTTATGTAATGCATACATATTCACAGACTTTAAGTTAATGACAACTTTCTTGAAGCTTTCTATACAGTTAGGATTTTATGCTAAGAACAGAAATGGTGTCTTCTAGGTCTGAAGCCATGGAAATTATAATACTGGGGATATATTCAAGGACTAAAAGAGTTTTCCATTCCCTGAGATAGAATAATAATGAAAACCTGTTATATAATACACCACCACCCCCAATGTAAATCAGATATGTTGGCTTATCTATCTTTTCATCCACCACTAGTTGGTGCAACTTACCTTGTTGTGGTGTGGTGGCTTGCATGCCTTGTTGGGCCAGACGAAAATGTTGCACCCTGGCCCTCCAGGTTGGGGGTTTTGTTTTGGGCTAACAACCCAATCATGTAAAAAACAAAACCTGTTACAGAAATTGCAACAACACTATCCCACCGGGTTCGGTGGCATAGTGTTGTTGCAGCCCTATGCTCCTCGAGGAGTAACAAGGACCAAACAAAACATCTATCTTTTCATAGTACTGTACACACTTCGTATTTTAAGAAAGTCCAAATCAGTCCATTCTCTTGACTTTGATTATAATGACATGTCCTATTTATTGTCATAAATTAAGTGGATTTCTTTTTCTTTTTGAAACAACCAGCTGGGTGGTCAATTTATTGTGAAAAGTGCCTATCAGGGAAATTTTTCTTCTCCCTTTTCACTGACACATGTGCTGCATCTCTAGAAAGATCTGCCATACCAGAATACTTTTTCCAGGGAAAGGTTCCTCCAGGAAAATCCCTTTCTCTATCCTTACTACCTGTTTTCTGCCTCTTGTGAAGCCAGTAGGTCAAAAAGCTTGCTGTAGTCCTTCGTGGTGTGTTGAGAATGAATCTCCCGATTAAAAAATTCTGTATTGTCCTGGTTTCAGCTGAGAGGGTTAATTTTCTTCATAGTAGCTAGTATGGGGCTATGTTTTGGATTTATGCTGGAAATAGTGTTGATAATATAGAGATGTTTTTGTTATATGGACCTATTGCTGAGCAGTGCTTACATGTACCCAAGGCCTTTTCTGCTTCTCACACTGCCCTGCCAGCGGGATGGCTGGGGGTGCACAAGGAGTTGGGAGGGGACACAGACAGGACAGGTGACCCAAACTGACTGAAGGGATATTCCAAAACATATGATGTTATGCTCAGTTTATAAGGAGCTTGGGGAAGAGGAAGAGGCAGGGCGTTCAGAGTGATGGCGTTTGTCTTCCCAAGTCACCGTTACACATGATGGAGCCCTGCTTTCCTGGAGATGGCTGAACACCTGCCTGCCCATGGGAAGTGGTGAATGAATTCCTTGTCTTGCTTTGCTTGTGCACACTGCTTTTGCTTTACCTATTAAACTGCCTTTATCTCAACCCACGAGTTTTCTCACTTTAACTTGTCCACTTCTCTCCCCCATCCCGATGCGGGGGAGTGAGCGAGCGGCTGCATGGTGCTCAGCTGTACATGACATGTATGGACAAAAACAAAGTCTGAAGTTGATCTTTTTGTTTTCTAAGCTGTGTTTCCCAGCATAGACATAGGCAGGAGGATGGTATCATCTGTCAGTTTTCCCTTTTCCGTTAGAGAAGGAGGGAGGGCAGAGTGGGGAGCAACAGGAACAGCTTTTCTACCATGCTAGTGGAGTAGTCATGTTGTGTGTCACTAAGGTTAATGTATAACCAAGAGAAAGTTCATATAGTGAAATCATCAGCAAAGAGCACATTTATAATGTGATCATAGCATGAGTGAAGCTTTTAAACACAAATTAATGATAATGGCAACCCAGTCAAAGTAGAAAAAAATGACAGTGTTTGTGGTTTGCCTTGGTCATATTACATCCATGTCAATTTTCATAGGTCAAACATAAGTGGATTGGAAATATTTTAATAACATGAAATACCCAATGTGTGTACTGCTGCAAAACAAACAAATCTTTGTTTTCATGCCCAGGAAAGCAAAATGAAATCAAACAATGTCAAACCAAATTTGTCTCACATAATCCTTCCACAAGTAAGCAACTGCTGGCCTCTCTCTCAGTGGACTGTGTTGACTAAGTTGAAAGAAGTCTGTGGTGTACAGATAAATTCAAAGGAGATACATTTTCCTTCTTCCTGTTCTTCCTGATTTTTTATATCTGAAATGCTTGTCTTTGCAGTGGAACAGCGAATAGGCAGAGGAAGACCTGTGTTTGCAGGTGACTGCAGTACCAACTGCATTCATGCTCTATTCACAACTCAGAACTAAAATTAGAATTACAATGGATTCCTAAAATATAGTGTCATCACTTTAATTTACCAACTGTTTCCTGTTTGAAACTCTCCACAGACAACTTCACTCTCCACCTTTGACTCTACTTCTAAAAGTAGCAGCTAATCTTTAAATTGTAAAAATATTTTACATAAGGTGTTTCTTCAAAAGTATCATCTGCTGAAAAACAGTCTTTGTGCTGCAAATCAGATTTGGGTTTAGACTGCCATTGCTATTCAGAACTGCTGCCAGATAGTTTCATCCCTCTGTACTTCACTCATCAAACATGAAATGCAGACAATAATACTTTTCCTCACTCAGACAACTCTCATGACGGTCCATGAATTTATACTTGGGAATTGTTGGACTAAATTCACTTGGGTTTATTTTGAAGTGTAAAATAGATGAGAGAATAGGATGCAGGTGAAAGACAAAGGGAATGAGAATCTAAGTTCCTTATGTTTTCCTAAAATGAAAGGAAAAAACACAGAACAGCTAGAACTGGGTTTATACTTAGGTCAGACTCTATAAAAATGTTTTTTTCTGGACATGGAAACCTGCCATGTAACTGTGTAAAGCCATAGTGGTCATACTTAAACTTTTCAAAAAAGAAATACATATCAGCCATGCTTTCCTTCTGTTTCGAGGTGTGCAGCTGATCTGAGCACGGCACAATACCAAAAATATTAATGGTAACAGAAGTGCAACTGTCTGCTTTAATTGAACAGGCTATTATTTCCCATTTCTTTGCGAAGTAGTCTTATTTCAGTCTCACTTTTGCTCCATCGCAAGGTTTGGATCAGGCTGAACTGTACAGTCTTTTGTGATCTTGCTGGACTCATCCATTCAACTGGGACTGCTCTTTTGGCTGCAGTTATCTTGAGTTTTAATTTGAAGAACAGCTGCCGCCAGGAAGGTTGAAAAAGGCTGGTTTAAAGAGGTGTAGAGATTTTGTTAACTCTAGGTATATCTGTTTTCCACTCTTTCTTGGAAATAACCTGGCCTCATTAGGGTCAACCAGATTTTCATGCAGGCAATTTAGTTTATGAAGATGTGTGATAAGTCTTATTTGTCACGTATACGTACATAGAATATGCACGTTTGCATACATCTATGTATAGACTTCTCCAGTTTTATAGCCAGCAAAGGTCTCAAGGATACTTAAATTCAAACACAAAAGTAAGCTTCTTGATTTCAGAAGTGGTACTGGCTTACAAAAAGATGTGCCATACAGACACAGCTATCTAATATAAATATTCCTTTTGTATTATTTTCCTCTGTGGTCAATGAGTTCCTATGAAATAGTATTTGTCTGCACAGTATTATCAAGTATGATGAAATTACTCTTCAAAGCTGAACCATTATTCAAGATTATTTATCTTTTCCTCACCCTTCAGTGCTTTCAACATTTTCAATGATGAAGAAAAAAACACAACAGCAGAGCAACCACCCTAGTGTTCAGCTGAATAACAATCTGAAAAGCTTAATTGTCTGGATATTAATTTTCTTAAATACAACGAGATCACATGTTTCTTTTGCCTCTAAACTAACCAGCAAAAAGCCACTTAGAACTCAGTTGGAATAAAACAGGAGTGTTTGAAAGATCAAAAAAAAAAAAACCACAACAAAACAAAGCAAAACAGGACAATTCATTTTTCAAATAGCTCACCCTCTTTACTCACAGATGAAAGCAAATTAAATCCATTTTGGTTTTTGGCAAAGGGTCCCCTTTATTTTCCTACCTGACATGATAAAACAAACAGTTCTTATAAGCTTCATAGTCCTTTTTTGATCTGTCATTTCTCCCCCATTCCATGGTTCAGTTATATAGCTATACAATAAGGGCATTGTAGAAATTTATATAATAGGTAAACTCTTTGCAATGTTAAAACCACTGAAGTAGTTCACTGTTAAATATTTTTTATAATAATAAAATAAAGTCTCCTTTCTTTGAAAACAGTTGTGGATATTTGGCCACATTATGTCATGTTTCCCTTAGGAAAATAAAATAAAGAAAAAATAAAGCTATTTAAAATAATTTTAAAATCTTGCTGCCTAAATTGCAGTTGAAAGTCTTGTGTTTGCACAGAAAGTACTACAATAATAATAATTGAAAAAGTAACAGGACACCAAAATGGGCAATTATTTGTGCAATTACCCATTTGATACATACAAATATCTGTGCTTCTGTACATGCACATATGTAACTCACTTATGTGTTTTAATTTCCCACCCCCTCCACTGGATATTAAGACTACTGTCAATTTGAGAGCTTTGCTCTTTAGCCCAAGCTGCAGGGACTCATGCTTAGGCTAAGTAAGCATTCATCACACAAATTTGAATACTAAGATCAACCTGTGTGCTTGTCAATCTTGCAGCTGCAAATTAGAAAATTTTGAAAATATAAATTTATATGTGAAGCTACAAAGCACTATAAATCTTCTAGCCTTCTTGCAGGTATCTCAGGATCTCCTATTTCAGTGTTATTTCAATATCCTCCCCCACCTTTGAGAAGTGTTTCACAGTAACTTTTTCTCCAGATATGAATTGTCATTTTCTGGATTCTTAAAGTTATTTTCAGTTTTTCCACCTCTGTGTTGGCTCAACAGTCTTAGAAGCAATTGTTTGTTGCTAAAATGTGTAATACCTTTCTACTCAATAGGTAGAATTTGTTTTGTTAGAGATCTGTTGTGAAGTACCTAATTATATTTCTTTCTTAATATATAGTGATTTTTGTATTATTATATTTTTATTAGCTATCTACTTTGATAGCTCTGTAAGAAATCTCTTAAATCTTGATAGTCTAAGGATATGAATATCTTACAAACTTACCATACTTGTTCTCTGTTTTTGTCATTTGAGTTATAACTGGAATTTTTTCAAGAAGTTTTAAATCCTTTCTATTCTCAGACCGCTGTTTTATTCTGGGTTTTAACTCCAATATATATTACCTCTCTCAGTAAGTGTATATATAGTTATATACAAACCATGCAATTTAATAAGTGTTCTAAATTGTATTTGCTTAATTGGCATAACAAAAAACTCTGTGATCATTCAAAACTTCTCAGGGTCAGGCTGGTTTTGTATTAAAACATGATTTCTCCCAAATTTTTAGCAGGATTTCATTGTAACTAAAAGCAAGGCTTTTTCTTTCCCTGAAATAAGATTTATTAAGTCTGCTTTAGTATGCTGAAACTGCTTTTTTTCAAAGTCGTAATATTCCTATTGATGCTACTCTCTCAGCCCTGAAGGCCAAGTAGGTTTTGAAGGAGACACTGAGAAATGTGCATTCAGGGATTTGATAAACCTACAGGTAAACCACTTACAGCTGTCATCAGCTATTTGTAGTGCAGTTTTATCCCATCCCTTCTTGGCATTCAGTAAGATAACCTTGTTTTGGGACGTATGGCTCAACATAGCTCATTGTTGGATATTTGATTCTTAAGACAGAAAGCGAGAATAGAAATAAAAAAATATTTCTGTGTCATATATCAATTTTTGGTTGCTTCTGAATTCACATATGTGTGTTTTTAACATCTAGCTACATTGCCTGTGTTTAATTACTTTGCTTGAAAATGCCTGCTTTCAAGTATGTGTACACACACCTGATTTAGATTCTGCTTAATGCAGAAATACCTCATTTGAGAGAATAAAAAATAAATATAATAGGAGGAACAGTATGGTTGTATATACAACATATTAAAGTTTGTATGAACCATTGGTTTCTAACTGCCCTGTGTGGTTCATTAACCTTTAAGTTGCAGTCTGTGCAATTCACATAGGTAGATAAAATACCAAAGTATAATTTCAAGCTGACTTTTGCCATTGAGTGCACAAATAATTGGAACAAATGTATGTTTTAACTGCAAAACTGTTTTTGCTGACAACAGATAGTAAGATATCATGACTACTAAGTTTCTAGCAAGACTACTAGATATCGCACTGTTTAGTAGGTTATTAACAGACCTTGAAAATTAATATTTTGTAATTTTTATGCTATACAAGTGTCATTTCATTTTTCAATTTATTTTTGTTTAAAAAATAATACAAAACTCAGTACTACATAAAACATAACTTAATCCTTTGTTCACTTTTACTGCATTCTCACATCAGAAGACAGAAGTGTGATCTGCCTTGAAGATTCCTGAAGAGAGAATTGAGAACAGTAGTAAAACTGCAAAACAGACCTTCAGAATGATCAGTGGACTAACTCACAAATGTCTCTTCTTATGAGAAGAACAGAGGAAACAAAATAACAATAATATTAATAAAACATGAACAGATTTCTTAATAAAAAAAACCCAAGAAGATTAATGCTTCATAGTACGGAGCAGTGTGTAAGGGAAGAAACTCTATTTTCTTCCAATATGCCTGTGGTTTTTCTTCCATATTTCTTTCAATCTAACAAATTTGCATAATATCAGATCATAGTCAGAGAATTCATGAACAATGCAAGTCTTATTCCAGGGTGAGAGAAATACAGTTGCTTAGATATCAGCCCTTCGGAAAAGGTTCCAATAATGTAATTTCAAATATTCTCTTTCCCTCACCTTTATGAATATATATCTACAAAAATAGGTCAGAGTACAGTAAGTTCTGCATGGCTGCATGATTTGACTGCAGACCCAATTCTGTAACATCAGTTTTGTAAAAGATACCAGAATACAACTTTTGCAGGTAAATAGAGTATTTTCACTTTATTCTTGAATGCTTTAATGAATTTGCATTAGCAGTATTATTACACTGAGGAGAAAAAGTAACTCCTCGGCCTACTATGACTCCAGCACAATGGCTGAGTATCCCCGGGAGGCCAATAGGTTCCTCTGAGCTCAGAGCTTGTGGACAAGACAGAGGCACAGATGATTAGTGTTTCTGACCACTGCCCTAATGAGGAATCCCTTAAGTTCATTTTCAAGGCCTGCACTGTCTATGTCCTTGGATTTAGTCTGCAGTAAAACTTAGCTGTGCATATATCCGAGACCTGCCTGGAGAATTAGCCTCCATTAATGTAAAAAGATAATGACAAAAAAAACTTCATTAAGATTTAGCCAGGGTTACTGGAAGACACCAGACAGCTTGAGGTGGAAAATATTGTTGCACTATCAGAAAAGAAGTTGAAAAAAGTTTCATGTACATTACAGTGAGTTTGCTGTACTTTGCTTTACTGTTACTGGACTAGAGAATGGCTTTCAGCAACCTGTTTCACATAGGCAGAACAGAAAGAGAAAGAAAGTTGCAGCAATAACTTGTTTTATGTCTGGAATTCTCATGTTATGATCTTTTCTCCTTATAACTAGGCTTCCAGGATCACATCCAGATTAGAGTGGCCGACTGAAGAAGACAGAGAGTGAAGCAATCATTAAATGGTCTGAAGCCATCATTTGGAGAAGTGATACATGAGGAACTCTATATTTGGATTTATACTCAACAAACAAGGTCTTTGCTGCTTTTCTCCTGAAGAAAGTTGTCATGCTGCCAAGCATACCTGTCAATGATTTCTACTTCAGAAAGAAACATAATTTTGGCCTCCATGTGTGTAAAGTCATGTAATCACAGTCAGAAGGCTGAGAAGCATTTGTTATATATAAATGACTCCTATTTGAACCTCAGAAAATAGCTTGTGTTTTATATCACTATGCATACAGATAAGCACAGCTTAGAAGAATGAATGTGTCACAAACATCTATAACCCTCTAAAATCACTTAGCTGCTCAGAGAGGAGATATTTAGCTACCTAACAGAAGTTTTCATGCTTGAGTACAAACTGAATAAAACCTAATACTGAAACACATGGAATAACGTTTCTATTCCTGAGACCAACCCAATTTTGACATGATCCAAGTGGAAGAAACTGTCATCAGCTTCAGTAGCTTCGAATCAACTTAACATTGTGGTTAATACAAGTGAGAGGATTTATGAAAAAAATACAGGGGGAAAATTAAGTGTGTGCTGTTTCAATGGTTGCAAGCCATAGGAAGGTCAACCACTTCTAACCCCTCAGATTGGCAAGAGGAATGAATGATTATAGGCCTGTGATAATGGGGTCACAGAGAGATGGAGCAACATTAACTATCCTTGGATCAACCTCTGGTATAAAAGAGAAAACAAGGAGACCATGGAGATGCCAATTACTCCAACGTGTAAAATTCTGATGAGATATTAAGAAAAATGTGTTCATAAAGAGAGTGTTCAAACACTGTGGAAGGGTGCCCAGAAATGTTATGGAATCTCCATCCTTGGAGATATTCAGAACTCAACTGAACATGGTCCTCAGAAAGTTGATCTAAACTGACCACACTTGGTGCTGGAGCAGACAACATGAACCATTTTTTTCCAACCTAAACTACTCTCTGAGATCTCTGAACGACGTGAAACTCTAAGTTGGGTTTTGTTTTTTGTTTTGTTTCCGCCCCCCCTCCCCCCAATATATCTTAAAAAATAGTCTCTTTTAAGAAAAATCTTGTCACTGTAATTCAGTTTGGTCTGAGTTCCTGCATGTTGTCCTTTGAAAAAAACAAACCAAACTGTACTCTAGGGAGTATATAGAGCATGCTGAATGAGTATCTCAGCTGTTGGAGCTTTTTGTTTCCCCTTGAATTTTCCACCTTCATTGACTGAGACAAATTACCTAAAAACTGACCACTGGATGCAAGTAAGGAACTTCAAGAGACACTTTCACAACTTTTACAATCAAAATGTACCTTTAGGATCATATAGTCCATATTATTGCCTATTACATGCTGCAGTACCTTATCTAGCTGTTTCTGTATAAAGCTCATAATTGTTTTAAGCTGTAGTTCATTAAATAGTCTTTAAAAAAAATCTTTAGTATGTTCTAGGGCAGTTGTTCCAGTGGTTAATTCTCCTGTCTGCCAAAACCCTGCACTTTATATCTATTTATATGGCATCTTACTTCCATTTCCAACTTGTCACTGTCACTGAGCCTTTTCTTTACATTAAAGAGTCATCCACCATCAGAAACTTTGTCCCAGTATATCTCTTGAGGACATGTTGAAACCACCTATGATAGTGATATTGTTGGGTGCCCCCAAAAAAAACAGTTGGGCTCCTTTATTCTCTCATTTTCACACACGTTTCTCTGACTTTGAATTATTACTATAGTATCAGCCTCTTTTTTGCAGAGTGGATTCTGGTAACAGCATTGCAGTGACAGTCTTACTCATCTATAGGTAGTACAAGTCTACTGTCTGATTAAATATTCTTCTGTTGATTCAACCTGCTTGGAACTCATATTTATTTTTCATGACATCAAAGCAGGTAGCTATTTATGCCTACCAGCATGGCATTGTATTTAGATCTTTTCAGGTGTTAAAAATTTTGTTGACACAACACTATCCAACTAAATATCTTCAGCTACTGAGAAACTGATCTTTCTCAGTTATAGTTCCACCAGTTTTAGAAGCCACAATCCCCTATTTTCTGCTAGATCACTGAGAAAGACATCAAATACAAACAATACATTTCCAAGTGAAATTCCACTGAAATACTAAATTAGATGTGGTCTGACAGTTAAAAAGTTTTGTAGTACTCCCTCCAATAGAAGCTATAACAATAAGCCAAATAGTTTACAGAAGTGTAAGAGTAATTCGCCAATATGATTGCCTTCATCCAAACTTTCCACTTCAATGTATAATATGAAATTTGTCTAGTAAGACTTGCATTCCATTATGTCTGATTTTAGTTCTGTTACCATCTTTCAATTCATTACTAATCCAAAATCATCTTAGGGATTTAGTGCACAAGCTAGAATCTAAATCTTGCATTATAGCCTGTTTGGTATCCTTTCCATGCCCAAACACTTGAGGCTCCTGAAGTTCATGGACACCTCAGGTTTTTGATGCTAACTTCCTGAGGCACTTATAATTCTCCTGCTGGGCATACTCAGAAAAATACCAGGCTTGACAGCAATGAGCCACTCAGTTGCTATCATATGTCTAAGCCTCCTGGGTATTCACACATTCTTTTTTATACCACGGGGATTTGATGCCACTAGCATGTGCTAAGAATGGCTACAAGGTTTGCCATTAGGAGTGCTCAGTAGCAACTACTCTCTTGAAAACAAAAAGAGAGATATTGAGAGCGCCAGTCATATCATTTGAGCCTTATCTATTAATGTAACAATTAGCAAGTACAACTTTATAACTAGAATATACATATCTATAACGCTAACACATACAAGTCCAGGGGCTGAATTCTAGCGCTGAATTTTTGATTGTCTACACTGAAATACTATATCATATCCTGGTTATGTCTAAGGGCTCTCCACTAGCCTTCTCCAAGACAAGTCCCATGAATGATTTGAAGGAATTCTGCTCAGGAAACCATCACCACAGACAGTATGGATGACTGAACACTTTTTTTCTGTGACTGACTTATCCTCTACACTGTAGCACACCTTATAACTCCCTCCACCTCACGCCATATCCTTCACAAATGGGAGAGGGATTAAATATGTATCATATCTTAGAAGCATATCTACAATGGCTGCCTACCCTGGAAAAATGAATCAGTAGTAGGTGACCAGCCATCTCTACAACCGAAAGCTTTCCACCACACCAAAGAAGTAGCAACAATAATTCACTTTTGAATAGTACCCTAGTAAATCATGCAATGAGTCATGACTCCTTCACAACATCCTGCAATGACAATCAACATAGCTTGCACAGACCTCCCCCACTCGGGAATGCTCCTGCCATACATGGCCACAAAGAGATGTGTTATCCTCCTGGATGCATCTGAGGGAACATAAGCTGCTGCACAGAAGAGAAACAGTTCCATGGAATGAAAGATGTGATCTTAGGAGTAGCTCCACTCACATGGCTACCCATGAAGCAACAGCCCTCCCCCTGCCCTTTGCACATCTTAGTTGCTTGGCTCTCGTGAATTAATGGAGTTCAGGTCATAGGGGGTCAGCTTCAAGGTTTTTCTGCAGCTTTGAATTTGTAATAAGACACTGAGTGAACACCCACTCAGTATTGGGCACCCCACGTGCAGCACTTCCAATGTCTATCCTTCAGCAAAAGTAGCATATAACTACCTCAGTAATGCCAGTAATACACATTGCTATGTCTCTGTTTATCTGGGCAGCAACATGGCACAGCAAATGGGGATGGAATCTCTTCAGTTCTCTCACAGGCATTGTCTAATATTCAGGTGGATAGGACTCAGCCCCTACATAGCAGGCTGCAGAATACATGGCAAAGAAATGTGATGACCACAGTGACCTTCTTATAGTATGTAGTGTCCACACTGACCCAAAAGTACAGTGCTGCCAAGCTAAGCCTGTCTTTAGACCTGGACCTGCCTTCAGAGAACCGTTAACATTTTTAAGACACTCACCAAAATGTGCCCAGAGCATGCCTCCAAACAAACTGCCCAGGATATTGCAAAAGAAACCTCTCAGATCCCAACTAATCTTGCCTCTGGGATGTAGGTGGTTGTAGATCCCTACTGTGTGTGTCTCCAGATCATACCAAAGACTCTTACATCTTTGTTGCGTTACTTTCCTTCATTGAAAATGCCATAGCCAGTGTACACCACTGCAGAAGGAGAGCTGACAGCCTGGGCTGCGCTGAGCATTGCAAGGCTAGATGCAAACAAGTCCATGCCAATCTGTTTACAGTTGTAAGGGCCTGACCATTTTCTGGTCCACCACAAACACCTGCATTTGTTGTTTCTAGGACAAACAAAATAGGCTTTACTGAATGAATAGAAAAGGATATGGCAAGAAAGTCAGTTCCTTTTTGTTCCTAGAAGACCTCTGATATCATAGCACCTCTTTAGGTCCTACTAGCTCCTCTGTGACTCTGTGTCTGGCTATGCCTTGAGCATTGCCCCTGACACAATAAGGAAGAGAATCACTCATTTGTGTACCATGTAACAATTCCTTTTTTTGCCCCCTCCCTCTTGAACCAGGTGTGTTAGATTACATATTTTCTCTTTCCATTTCCCTATAATCAATAGGGATTTGGCTGGATATTGACTAGTCAATGCTGATGATGCTGATGTTTGGGCTGGTCCTCAGGAATCCAGATGCAAATTGCAGGCATTCATGGCCCATGCAAAATGTGAGTTTTCTCAAAATGGTTACCTGTTTTTTAGCCAGAGCGGTAAGATGCCTCTGTTACAGTCAAGAGTGCCACTAGCAGTGCCAGGTGATACACTCGCAATGCAAGGTGATATCCACCCTCAGGAGAAGATAATTGTTTCAGTAGAGCAGCAAAGATGTTCAAAGATTCTTGCTATCAGATGTGGTGCCAGTGATGACATACATGAATCATTCCTGGTTGTCTTCTAGGACTTCTTAAGTGATATGGCATGAGCCTTTATAGAGACAGCCATTACATGGGATCCAGTAAGGAGATATGAGTACCATCAAAGGTGTCAAAGTTGTTGGGCAGTCTACACTGAAGAGAAGCCCTCATTGACTTGGAAAACATTGATGATCTAACTCACTCAAGAGCAGACAGTGATCTCAACATTTTTTTGCCACAATCATGAAAGTGCTGAGCTCAAACTGATTCCGCACTGACCAACAAAAGTCAGCCCTAGCAAAGTTCCAGAGCACAGAGAAAGCCTCTCTTCCTGAAATCTGGAGAGTGCCAGTCCCTTGCAGAGGACATCAAAGTTGGCCACCTGCACCTAAAAGCCATTGCTGTTTGTCTCTGATGCATGACACTGTGCCCATTCTACAGGATTGTGATCTCCTGTGCCCAAAATCTCCCTTCCATTATTTAAAGTATGAAGTGGATTTCAAATACAAAAGCTTTTCAACCAAGATCATTGCCCTTAACCACTGCTGTGGTAGTAATCTTGCCAACATCCTGCAGTTCCTGGGAGAAGTCCACCCTCCACCTGCTCTGCTAACCACAGTAGGCAGTGGCCTGCCAGGCTTCACTCAGAAGTAACATCAAGAGCTGTCTCTGTCATAAGTATTAGCAGCAAATGTAGAGGTGACGAAAATGACGGAAGTACCAGCACCAATCTGCTACGTGAGGAAATAAATGGAGAACAACAAGGCAATATCTTCTTCATGGATCCTGACTATCCTCTGCACGCTGCACGAAAGCTACACATGAGGCAGCCTTGTGCCCAGATAGACACAAAGCCCATGTGGTATCCACTGCATCATAAATGTGGCCAGTCTGCTTTGGAGAAAAGGAAGGTGAAGGAGATCTTGCAGATGTGAGTTCGAGCCATTCATTTGGCCTTTGGAGCCAGGCATCATTTTTTGAGCATATTTTATCAAGCAGTATAGGCCTAGCTAAAGCTTCCTTTGCTGGAAACAGTAAACAAAGACACCCTTCTACATAGAATAAACGTTTATAATTACTGTAGAAATTACTTTCAGGTCAAGTTGTTTGCCTCATCTTTGCATAAAATAACGACAGGACAATTGGGCAATTAGAAGAGAGAAAATGACATAAAATTGTATCTTAATGGTTAGGATGTTCACTAAAAAGGAGGAGACCCTTAATCTAAGCTTCTTTCCAGAAGTCATTTGTAA
The DNA here is from genome assembly GCA_013400195.1 of Aramus guarauna. Classification (NCBI taxonomy): domain Eukaryota; kingdom Metazoa; phylum Chordata; class Aves; order Gruiformes; family Aramidae; genus Aramus; species Aramus guarauna. Next base: position 259,559 of record VXBL01006377.1, read on the forward strand.
CTTTGACACAAAACTGTCATTGCAAAAAACAGCAACACAGTTTGGGAAGTAGTAGCGCTTACTCTAAATAGAGAGTTGAGCTGCCAGAGTCATTATGTGATCCAGGTAACTACATTCTTAATGCAGAGACCTGTGTCTCATTTCCTTGATATTGCTGGGTATCAACTTTATCAATTGATACGCATTACACCTTTTTTAACACTGACAAAATAGTTTTTCCTTTTCTGTAAGTTTTTAAATACCATAATACAATATTTATCTAATACTTCTAGTTTTTCTGCATTTTGCTTAGTCATGCTAATACTTTTAGCTAGCGTCAGATTTTACTATTGCATATTTTACTTTTAATTTGTTCTGAGTAAATTTATAAAATTCCTTCTTAATATTCTTAACTCTGGTGCTACTACAATATTCTTAAGCAGTTGTCTGTTTCCAGATTTTTTGATCTCTTTTTTTTGCTTCTCCATTTTCTGCGTATTGTATGTTGGAGTTTTGAAAAATAATTCTTATTGCCATTTTCACATTTTCTAACTGAGGTGATTATTTTACGGAAGTAGTCTTTCATGAGCATAGAATTGTAAAAGGTTTTGACATTTCATAAAGTATTCTTAAGTAATTCCCAATCATAATTCATACTTTTATGTTTCAGTATTTCCTCCCACTTGATTTTTCCCATAACTGTTTTCAACTGTGTGAAATTGCCCTTTTCAAAGAATCAGGTCTGTGTTTTAACTGGTCAGGATATTGCTTTGGTACTATTCATTTTCAGTCTGAACTCAATCTATTGTCTCAAAAGATTGCCCTTTAGCAGAGATCGAAGCTGGAGAGAGTGAGCAAGTACTCTTTAGAATGATGTAATATGTAATATCTCATACCCTGTGATCATAGCGTAAGTAAGTTCTTAGGGGCATGTTCTTTCAGTCACCACAGAATAGCATTGCACGCAATTGTCAGTTAACAATAACTATGGGGATAAGTATATTGGCAAAAAGCAGAGATTTTGAATATGAAAACATAAAGTGTGCAGTTTGGAGGCTCTTGTATTTAACTGATGTCTAACTCATACAGTTGATTAACGGGCTTTAATTAGGAAATCCTGGTCACCTTGCTTTGACCCTATGAAACTTAATAGCTTTTGTTTCTTTTTTAAAATCCATGATGTCCTGAGGTTTTAGAGAGACTCTAGGAAGTGGGAAATCTGTGTGCATAAGACAAAATTTAAATAACTTATTAATGCACATATTTAAATTTCTTTTGCCAAAGATTTTCTACTTTAAAATCTCACCTTATAGCTGTCTATACAGTTTAAACAAGAAATAATTTGAGTATCTGACCTCTTTATCTCCATTCACCTCATGCTCTTTTAGTTCTTGAATAGTGTTAATGCAAGCCTGAATCCTTCTGTTTCAGACAAAAATAAAATGGAAATCCTGCTCTAACTCAGTTCCTGGGGACACATGGTGGGAGACCCTGCACCCTGCTGGGTGCTGCACCTTGAGATAAACCATTAACACATAGCTGATTAACAGAAGGCTAAAAGATTTTGTGGTACTTTTCTGGCCTTTTGGGAGGTGGGCAACCAGCTGGCTGCTGGTGGTTGTAAAGGATGGTGAAGAAGTGGCACTTGAGGTAGGTGATGTTCCTGAAAGTCACAGAAAGTAATAAGACATCAGGGTCGGTCTGTCTATCTTGTCACTATACACAGACTGATTAATTTATTGGATGTGAGGATTCAGCTAGCAGTCCAGTTTGAATCCCCAAACTTAGCAGGAAAAGAGGTTGCTAAGAGGATGGCTAAGAGGAAGCCACTGTGTAAATTAGCTGCTCATTTTCCAGAGTCTCTTTCCTTACACCTTTGTTGAGAAACCATTCCAGATTACTAGTCCACCTGCCTTAACTAGCATCTCCATCTCCAGCCACAGACCATGACACTAGTCTTAGACCTTAACCATCCTCTCTCACCCTGCCATAAGCAAGATACATCCGTGGCATAACCTTGCTGACCATAGAAGGAAGTATCAGACAGGGCCCATTAGGCTGGTGGAAGAGGCAGTGTGGTTTCTGCCGTGCTTTGCATCAACATACCTGTCATCCTCCTGAACACAGTCTGCTGCACACCTGGTTGCAGTGAGGAAGCAGGCAAATTTCTGTATCAGCAGGTACTCCTGGAAGGTGGTAGTCTGCGGAAAAGGGGACGGCAAAGTGACTGAGGCAAAGTCCATGTTTGCAGGACAGCTTGGTTGTGCAGCAGCCACAGCACACCGCAGATTCATAACAAACACAAATGAAACCTCCCTGCCATGCTGAAAGGCTTTTTCCTTATTCTGGAGTCACTCGATATAGAAGATCTTTCTCATCAAAGTGTTGGCTAAAAAAGAAGCCTATGAAGGGACGGATATTATTGCAGTGTTGTTCTTTCTGCTCACACAGGTCAGTCCCTTTCCCTTTCTCTACTTTCTTCCTGTTCACTCTTCTCATCCTTGTGTTGCAAGAAAGAGCCCTCTGTACTGCAGCAGTGCACAAGGCATGAAGAGTACTTAGAAAGTGGTGAACCATCCTACTGAGACCTCCTAGCAGATGATCAGCAAAGCAATAGGTCTACCCTGCTGCATTATGGTCAAAGCAGAGGCTTATGACACCTACAGATCATGAATAAACTAATTAAGTTACAAATAATATTAGCTGGTCTTGAATCCAAATATAACCATACTAGAATAGTGTAACCAACAATATATAAGTAAGGCTCTGATGGCAAACACTATATGTAAGCCTTATTCACATGTATGTGAGGAATATGATCAGCAGCAGGGATAATAAAGATTTCTGTAGCTGCATGCAGGGGACATAGGAAAACATGTTAACAGTGATCTAAGTAATGGAATATACAAGGTAAGGAGCAAAGAACAGGAGGAGCACAAGGGACTGCAAATACACGTGACATCCTGTTGAACACACATGAAGAATAACTGGCAAATTCAAAATAAAAACAAGCAGCAATGAAAGCAAATAAGATTCTCCTTTAAGGACAAGGCCAAGCAACATAACACCAGGCAGGAATGAATAAAACCAGGGAAGAAAGAAGACAAGCAGGCTTCTGTTCTGACTTTCCTTGTCAAAGAGCAGTCCAGCCTGACCACTTTACCTCAGCAAGGAAGACCATCACGGACAACAGCTATTCGTGCTAACTATACAGCGTCAGCTCTCTAGTATTGTGTATTCAGACCTAATGCAGGATATAACTATTAAGGACTCATGGTTTTGTATATTTAGTTATAACTAGCAATAATTAATAACTAACCATTAGTATGAAGATGCTGTTAATGAATACTAGCCTGGTAAAGTTGTGTTTTAAAGTTTGAAGATTGCCTGATTTACCAGGCTTCTAAACACTCCCATCTCAGTGATATCTAATTTCCTAGCTGAGATACACATACATTTGTATATGTATATTTAATTCCAACAGCTCCCACTTGTCTGAATTAAAATGTGCCCTTGACAATCAGGTATTGTGAGGAGGGTGGCTAATGATAACTCACGGTAAAGGAAAACATCCAGAAGCTCTCAAGGATTAAAAGACTTACGTGCCCTTTTTTTAGAGATTACTCTGATAGAGACAGAACCTCTGTGTTTGCCAGTCCCATGCTCAGTCCCTCTCTGCTGTGGAAAGAGAAAGGCAAGGAGGGGTGCCAGGGTACCCATTCTTGAAGGTACCCTTCCTTGAGGACATGCTGCAGCAGATAAAGAAGGCAGTTTAGGAACATGGGGACAACAAAATACCCAACCACCCATGCACTTGTTCAGAATAAGTGCTTAAGATTACTAGGCGTGGAAGGCTGCAGTATCTACATCTGGAGGACCATGCAGTAGCTGAGCTGTGACAGTGGCAATGATGCTACAGGTGGCACAAAAGCAGAAGACAGACAGTATGATTCACAGGTCCCTGGGCCTCCTCCTTTTAGCTTCTGTGGCCATTTCTGTAGAGGACCAAGCTGTCCCACTGTCTCTGTGTATGGATCATCAAGGAAAATTTTGGTGTCAAAGGACCTGAGACCGTCAGTCTTTTTCCTTTTTTTTCCTCCATTTCAATGACTGAACAAGTCTGATATTACTTCACCAACCACCGTCCATAAGAGACAAACGGCTTGGAGGGCTGACACTTGGCAGCCATTTAGGCAGGACCTTGAAGGAAGTAAAAAAAAAGCTATTGGTATCTTTTAGGGGTGGAATGAGAGGGAGAGAAAAAGAGAATTGAAAGAAATCCAACATTTCTTTACTGTACAGAATATCCTAATTGGTTTGTATTTAACTTTATTACAACCCAGTTATATCACCACGTAAAGTGCAGCATGCATACCTTGTCCATAGGCCTCCTCCAGCAGGCAAGGGATGGCATCCTGGAGACAGGCAATTTCCCAGGTGCTCTGGCAGCTGGAAGAGGGTGAGCGGAGGTGTGGGGAGGGAACAAGGCACACACACACAGAGTTTGTTGCCACTACCGTTCTTTTGAACTGACAAAAAAAAAAAAAAGCATTTGCAGTTAAGCCTTTTTTTTTTTTTTTTTCTTCTCTAAACCAAAAGAGCTGTACAGGCACAGATACCTGATTAATGAAGTACCTGATTAAACCTGTGAAGTGCATACACAGGTATTGCTCATGCTGACATAAGTTGGTTTATAGAGTAGATTCACTTCATCATCTAATCTCAACTTTAGAGAATTATTTAAATTAGGCATGTGGTCTAAATGGAAACAGACCTTAAGTACTATGCATTGTAAGCTGTTGTTTTGTCATCTGCTAATTATATTCACTTATGCCTAACAAATAAATTTAGGTTCTTCCGAGACTTGCTAACACAATTCATTTTCACATTGTAAAGATAATTTCACAGAATCTGAATATTTCTAATCATTCAGAAGCTGAATGCTACAAGATTTATCCTAGTTAAATATATATCAATGCAAATAAATTAACTTAAAACTTGAATTTATGTATTGGATTATGAACCATATTTAAAATAAAAGTTTTCAAATTGAATTAGAATCGTGTCTGAATATGCAAATACTTGGGCACGACAATTTCAAACCGAAACTTTATTTTAAATCTGCAAGTAGAAAAGTTACACTTTATAGTTCCCACTGTATACAAAAAGAAATAGGCTGGTGATTATTATTATGTATTGATGATGTCTGAAGAGACATCTAGATCAAGACAGGATGCCTTTGAAATCTTTGCCAGTAAGGAGGTTTATAGAGTTGGAAGAAATATTTATTATTTTTACTTATTTTGACTTCACTGATTCTTGTATGCTCCCCACTAAACCTTAAAAGTGTCCTTATGAGTTTACACATACATAAGGAATAAGAAACTTATTTTTCCAAAACTTCACTACATGTATAGGCATAAAAGACAGCTTTTCTTTTCTATGTTGTTACCTTTTACGTGAATGAGAGCTCTACATCAAATGAAACCTAATTCTGGAATTTGTTTTGAAAAAGCAGCTGAATAACTAAACTATTAAATCAGAACTTAATATTTACTTTCTCCTTCTAAAAATCACAAGTCCTTTTGAAAGACGAACAAAATGTATATTTCAGAGATACATGAGTTGGAAGTTTGATATGAACAATGCCAAACAAAGACAAACATCTATCACACAGAAATGAGAATGACTACAAATGAGTCTGATTCCATGACAGCAGCTGGAATGGAAAGGTTAAAAGGAAGGGGTCAGAGAGAAAATAATTTTCTACAGCTGATCCCAATTGAAGTTGTAGAAGGCTTTTGTGCAAAGGTATTACAAAAGTGAACACTACTGAAGTGTATAAGAAATGAAACTTTGAAATCATTGTTTTGCCTGTTAAATGCTAATTAAAATGTTAATGCAGAGTTATATGTTGATTGTGTTTCAATACTGTCAAATCCTGACATTATGTTTTGTGTATACATAAAAAAAAAAGCCAGTTCCAAAATCTGAACCTAGAATTCTAATTCAAAGTTATTGTTAGCTAATTCATCACACCAAAATGAAGGAATTAAATCAAGAACTGTCAGCAATGCATGAACTGGTAAAGAACATAGTTTATTCTTCCACTGTTCTGAAGTACTAGAAGATAATGAAAGTCATAAACACATATTTGTACCACTAACAGAGTGTGGCAGAATATGCACATATGAATAGCTGAATTGACTAGAAAAATTAAATTTTATATAGTCACAACTTGAGAGTTTAATTCTTGCTTTTTTGAATGAAAGAGTTTCTTATGATAACTTATTTACAAGCATACATTTTCTGTAGAGCTGGAAACAAGAAACAGGATTTGTGTTCCTTTGCATATTATTAGCATTTATTGTAAGCTTAAGAAGTCTTCTATTGGAAAAAATAAACCATCTTCTCTATTCCAAATAAGTTTGGACATCTTTGTTTGCATGTTTCTGATATATCCACCTCTAAATTCTCATCTTTTTGATGCAAAATGGTCCACATTTGAAATTAATTATGATGATGAATTACTATGCTCATATACAGAACAGCATAGGGTCTGTGAAATAGTTCTTGGGTTAGAGATAAAGACACTCGGGGTGGAGTTTACAGTTTAGTATCTTACCTTGGGCTAAGAAGCAAACTTTCATCACAGGATAAAAAAAAGGAATCTGTTCAAATAGCTATTTTCCTTCTCAATATTCTCTACCTAGATTTTCAGAGTCTATGAATAAAGGCTATCCTAGACTTGTGGCAACCCAGCCAAAAGAGCTGATTCCTCCAACTCTATCTGTCCCTATCTGTGAGGGAGACAGAGGGCTCAGTTAAAGTGAAAAGCACTTTGACTGAGGAGACAGTTGAAGTAAGAGACCTTACGTTTTCTTGACCATGAACTAAGGATATGTAGCAGACAAACTAATTACCAGGGACCAGAATGCGCCCTAAAACTTGATGGTGATCAAAGACGTACCAAGCTGCTCTTTTCTGTGGGGAAATTGACTGACAGCTCTTATTTTTTAGATATATATATATACACATATGTGTATGTAGATACACACATATACATATATAGGCATAGTGTTCAGTTTTCTTTTGTCTTTTTCCCCTTTTTTGTCTAGTAGAGGTTTGGAAAAAGAAAGACGCCAGGAAAAGTGACTAGTAAGTATACAGGTATGGTCTCACAAATGTTACTGATAGAGCCCATATACTTTGGATTGTGGCTTTACTACTACCAGCAGAGGAATTAGAGTTTTATTACAGTAAAAAGAAACATAATTTTAAATTAGGGTCAACCTCCTGAAAAGACTCCAACCTAGCCTCTCAAAGTAGATGTGCACTGTGTTTGCATTTTATCAATTTGCAAACAGAAAGCAGTCACTGATTTAAGAAAATGGTCACTGGTGACTGATATAAGATGTAATTACTCTGTAATCTCTGTGAAACTAAGATAGCAATAAAGCTTATAATTTTATGCACAAATTATAAAAAAAAGGTTAGACTAATTCAAGGTTTTTTGAAAGCTAAGCTGTAATAGGGACTCTTTACAGTAGTTCTCACAGTAAATGGACTATGTATTCTGTTTTTAAAGAAAAAATGAGCTCTGCACAGAAAGTTGAAAGCAAGCTGGGGAAAAAAAAAAAGCAAAGACAGAAGAGCTTCAGAAAATAATTATTTTTGTGATTAATGTTTTAAAAAGGGAATGGTAAAAACCAAGATCAAATGTATTCCTAATGACACTTGGGAAAGTTCTTTTGAAGAGCTCTTCCTCTGATTGCTCTTAACAACAACAACATGTTAAAGTATGTAGTTCTCTAATTTGTACCTGTCCTTCAGGCATGCACAATGCTGGATACCTACAAAAATATGAGAAAGACTGAATTCATTCTTGATCCATTGAAATTTGCCTCAGATAAAATGCTAGAGACACAAGCAATAATGAGGCATGGGGTCTCTTTCAGTTTAAACTATTTTTTGGTTGTTCTTTGTACCTTAATGTTCATATTGCACAATTATTTTCTCAACACACTCCACAGCCAAAACTCAGTCAATAAAATGTTATAAAAGACACAGAAAGCAGGAGTTTCTGAATCTTTCATGCAAAGGCAGGAAAATAAAATCTTCTTCTCTAACATTCTCATTTATAGCCACTTTTTTTTTTTCCTAATCCTAACACGGTATCATTGACATCCATGGAGATATGGGAAAAATTCTGAACAGGAGCCTCCATACTAAATCTGATGAATGAAAACAATCATATAGCTTTCTGCAAGAACTTGCATGATTCAAAATTTGCTTCTTTGTGGCTGAACCTACTTAATATAAACACGTTTCCTCACTTCTCCAACCTTCTTTTCCCTTGTGCCATAGTGCATAGATAACCAGCAAGCATAACCTTTTGTTTTGTATAGTGCTGATTGCAATATCACTTTGTGTTGACACTATCTTCCAAGAACAAAGCTATAGTGCTCTACAAGCTTGTATGATGATATTACCAAATGTTCATGAAATGAAGAATTTTAGGGGACTTCATGTTTACAGAAACACTTGGCATTGACTTTAATACTGTTATCATTGCCTAGTTAGAAATGCAACAGGACGAGGAAAGGACAGTAACTTGTTTTGCTGCTATATGCTAGTCATTCATAGTGGATAGTTGCTAGCAAAAAGATAATAATCATATTAACTTCATATATTATGCCTGAGGGGTTCATCTTCACCTTCTGTGGTAGGAGTATAAAATTATTCTTAATTTAGACAATGATATATACACAAAAACTGATTAAGGGTACCAGTTGTATGTCTTTAATCCCATGTTTCAAGAATAGATATAATCTCTCATTGCTCTCATATCTTCTGAATTCTTGGTGGTTTCCTGGTGAAGAAATATTTGCAACATGCAGCTCTGGACACCAGTTTAGATACCAAAATCAGCCACTGAGTGTAATTCATGAGGTGCTCTGTGGAGTCAGTGGAAGGAGAATGGCTCCTCCAGAAAACAGCTCAGAGCAGACACCTGACCGTGGTGCTCATTTACCCGCTGGAGGAAAATCTCTCCCTCCCTCTCTTTCACCGTTTATCATAACAACAGTATGACGTACTGACAAAATTACTTTAAGCCAGGCAATATGAACCACATAATACCTTATGTTAAGATCTTTTTCCCATAATTCTTTGCTTTTGCTCCCCACTATTCTGAATAATGCCTCTTTTAACCCTCGTTGTGTGGGGAAAAAAAAAAAAAGTGCAGCTGTATGTAGGTATTAAACATCTTAATGTCACTTTTTTTTGCACTAAGTTACCCAGTTATTTGTATGGTCCTTTTATTCAAATCCCTTCAAGAAATTTCAAGCCCTCCCATTCCTATTTACAATCCTATTACATAATTTATGTATACAAAATGTGATACGCATTAAGTGTTCCTAAGGAAAAAGAATGAGAGAGAAAGTGAGGAAGAAGGGGAGGGGGAGGGGGAAGGAGACGGAGAAAGAGGCAGAGAGAGGAAGGTGGGAGAGAGAATGGGAGAGGGAGACAGCTGGTGTTGTGATGCAGCTGAACACTAGACGTTGGAGTCTATTTGACAAAAAGCAGAACACCAGGCATATATCCTGGAAGCTTTCCAGTTGCCCAGAGGCCACAGATCCTAATTTCTACATTCAGGCATCAGCATGTTTACTTCACTTCTATCATGGTCTGATTACTTAGTTGGAAAACATTGTAGTGCTAACAACTTTTCTTCACTTGGTGCACAGTAAAATTTGCATTCTGCATTCATAGTGTCTGGCAAGGGTAACTATCCACCATGTTCTGTGACAATTTTCTTTGTTATTCTCATCCATGATCGTTTCTGACCCAGCAGGTAAAAGAGCAGCATTTCTGTAGGATAGAAGTGTACTAGGTAAGAGAGAAGGCTTTCAAAATTTATGGGGTTTCAATTGTCACATGTAATGTATGTGTTTGAATTGCCTGGTTCTTTGGTATAAAAGTTGAATTTGTGTAAGCAGGCCTGGTTTTTAGTGGGTAGTTACTCAGAATCTTTGTTTTTAATTCTTTTTTTTTTTAATATAAAAAAATACAGATATGTCTCAAGTGAGACATTTCAAATCTAAGACTCAAAACAAGAATATTAAAAAATGTATTCCTGGTTATATAAGGAATATTCATTTGAAAGCAGAATTATTATTTTTTTTTCTTTCATAGTTATCATAACTAAATCATATATACCCATTGGGAAC
>VXBL01006378.1:4502-23703 GCA_013400195.1 Aramus guarauna
CAGGACAGCTGACCCAGACTGGCCAAAGGGATATTCCCTACCATATAACATTGCTCTCTACAACTACCTCAAAGGAGGTTGTAGTGAGGTGGGTGTTGTTCTCTTCTCCCAAGTAACTAGTGATAGGACAAGAGGAAATGGTCTCAAGTTGCACCAGGGGAGGTTTAGATTGGATATTAGGAAAAATTCCTTCACTGAAAGGGTTATCAATCACTGGAACAGGCTGCCCAGAGAGGTGGTGGAGTCACCATCCCTGGAGGTGTTCAAAAAATGTGTAGACGTGGCACTTCGGGACATGGTTTAGTAGTCATGGTGATATTGGGTTGACAGTTGGACTTGATGATCTTAGAGGTCTTTTTCCAACCTTAAAGATTCTATGATTCTATGATCATGCTCTGTATATAACTCTGAAAGCTAGCCAGGAGGCAGATTTGCTGCTTGGAAACAGATTGGGTATTGAGTGGGTTGGGTTTTTTTTCCTTCTGCATGTGGTGAGCAATTGCATTTGTGCATCACTTGGTTGGTTTATTATTATCATCATCATCATCATCTTCCTTTGCTATATTATTAAACTGTCTTTATCTCAACCTCTCCTTGGGGTGGGGAAGGGTGAGTGAGTGTCTTCATGGTGCTTAGTTACTGGCTGGGTTTGAACCAGGACAATGGGAAGTCTCTCATACTGGTGCTTTTTCTGTGAATTAAAGGTTAACACTCTTTGGAAGCAGTCCCTATGTAAGTTTCTCTTTCTCTCTCTCTCAAAGCATACACAGCTACACAGTTTATGAAATTCAGTCAGCTCTATTCCAGATAAATTCAGGGAAAAAAAACCTTTGATGAAAGTTATTTTTTGTATAAGGGATTCATTTAAATATGAAACCATTCTTTAAAAATATATATTAAATTAGCACTCATGCTATGTATTTTTAATATAGAGAGTTTTTCTGAACTGCTTTTCTGTGCTTTGTCAAACCAGTTTTTAAATATACGTTCTTTCAAGAAGTGGGCAGATGTAATCCATCCATCAGCAAGTGGCTTCATCAAGTTCACCATGATTTCTTTGCACCATGCAGACAACTGTATGTTGGCAATGAATAGGATAAATCAACAGACACAGCATAGTTAGTTCCTAAGCCAGGCTCCACCACATGTGCCTGGGAGTGAAAAATATTCCAGGGGACAGAAGCATTCACTCAGCTCTGTCCAATCATCCTTTCTGTGTAACCACTGGAGGAGCCCATATCAGCTGCTCAAGGTACAGTTGCTAATTCTGAAGCTTTAACTATGGCATGAGAGGAGTAGCAAAGGATTAGGGGTTATAGCCACCTCCTAAACTTATTCTTCATCTCTTCTTCCTTTTAACCAAAGCAGAATTTGGCACAGCAGCACATCTATCCCATACGTTCAACAGGAAGAGAATCTATAACTTAAATATTTCTTGCCAGCTATCATTGGCTCTGACTTCCATGGTCAATCCTCCAGGAGAAAGTTATCTAATTGATTAAAAATTAGCTAATTTGTAAGTCCATATGGGCTTCATTAACACAACCTGAGCACTTTGCAAATGGCAAAACACTCCTCCATGGATCTACATCGCACATTTTAGGTGAATCCACAATTAATAATTCACCAAGACTTAAAGTGGAAACACTCCATGATTTAAGATGCTTGGCATCTTGTAACTCAGGTCAGATGTAATGTAAATTCCCTTGCTCCATATCTAATAGTATCCTTATTAATGCCAGTAGGAATAAAATAAATTACTAGTTCTTAAGCTTAAATAACTGCAGAGGATGGTGCTAGCCAGATTGATTTCTGCTTCCAGAGTATCCCTCTTCTCCAAGGAGAGGAGGCAGTCAAGAAGGGAGTAATACAGAAAAGACTAAAAAGAATATATAAATCCATAAAGTAAATCAATCATTTAATCTCCAATGTGAGTTGTTAGGAGGGATCTAGACAGGCTGGATTGATGGGCTGAGACCAACTGTATGACGTTCAACAAGGCTAAGTGTCAGGTCCTGCACTTGGGTCACAACAACCCCATGCAACACTACAGGCTTGGGGAAGAGTGGCCGGAAAGCTGCCTGGAGGATAAGGACCTGGGGGTATTGGTCAATAGTCGGATGAATATGAGCCAGCAGTGTACCCAGGTGGCCAAGAAGGCCAACAGCATCCTGGCTTGCATCAGGAATAGTGTGGCCAGCAGGAGTAGGGATGTGATTGTGCCCCTGNATACTTTTGACTGGCTGTTGGGGCATAATTTGAAGAGGTCCATTTTTGGAAAGGTAAAGCACATGTGTGTGCAGATGGGTGCAAACTGTGTGAAATTCTTACCTGCAGAACAGACTGCCATAGGAAAGTCTTGTTAGAAATAGTCAAAATTCCAGACTCTGAAGAAAGCCCCCCTATCCTCATCAAGAATTAATCTCAAACTGAACTTATGAGCATGAATGGTTCACGTTATCTAGGTCGTGAGATACTTTCATGCATTAATTTCCCTAACCAATCAGACTTTGTGAAAAATATGTTCATATTTGTCCTGAAAAACATCCCCTCTGCCTTTGCTTTTCACAAAAGGCTTCTCTTTTCAAGGGTCATGACTGTTAGAAAATTCATTAAAGAAACAGCTATGTGGTTTTTTTTCCTGGTAACTTCAGATGTTATTGGCTTTCTGTTTCTGTAGAAGATATTTTTTTAAATGAGTGGCTGAAAAATATCTGTCAGTATGCACTGAGGCTTCCAATCCAAACAAGGCGAGACCTTTGTACTTTCAAAGTATTAAGTCTGTCCACCGATTATTTTAAAATAAAAAGTAATTCCACAAAGTGGCTATTTCCTCTCAAAATTTTTCACTTTTATTTTGGGGAACAGTGCATTGAGACCTGTAGCATTTCTTTGGTGTCTGTTCTCTTTGATCGTAATGACACTTCTCAGTTTTGAAAAAAATGTTTCAAAAGTCACTGGTGCAAGAGGTTTCTCTTATAGTTGGAAACGATGACCTAACTTCAGCAAAATTTACCCAGAGAGATCTCTGGTGTATTAAAGACAATGCCTTGGACTCCTTCATGGTGTCTGGGGAAAGTGCAGTTTGCAGCTTATCCCTCCTTTCTGGTTAAAAGGTTTCCTATGATGACTCTCAGCAATGTCAAAGACACTGAAAGATGGAAGTATGAGTGAAGAAAACATGAGGTATCAACTGTCTACATAAGATCTCCTATAACTATCATTTGAATTCTTCTTGAAAAGACAATTGCATGTTTGAGCTTAGAACTGACAAAATGGCAAATATTCTAAATAATATATGTAGAAATCATCCCATAAAAGAAACCTCACAGACACTGCTCACAAATTTAAACAAGCATATATACACCTGGTATCAAAATGCACAATATAAAAAGTTCATTATTCAACTAAATTACTAGGAAAATCTAGAATAAAGAGAATAGGTCCTCCACCAATGCCTAAAGATGACAACAAAAACGCACTGTGTGCTAAGAGTAGACTCCTAAAAGGAATAACACACTTCAGAAAACTGTATTATTGACAATACCTAACAAAATTCATGATTGTGAATTAATGGATACAAGCAAAAAAACCCGCAAACCACCAACACACCCCACAGAATCTGATTTAGTGTTAAGTATCACATATCCTAATTTATAGAGGCAATGTTTAAAGATGCTGAAGTATTAACACACAATCTTTTAATGCCATCCTTATTTTGGATTGGTTGAACACAACGGATATATCCTTTTTGAAAATGAAAGTTCCTTCCTTAAACAAGATAGTTCCTTCCCTGAGGATGGTATTTATATCATCTAATTTCAAACACCCAGCTCACATCATCTGAATCACCCCTTGGAGTTCTTACTAAATGAACAGCAGGGAGTAGGTAATTCACATGCTCCAAGCTAGAACTTCCTTTGGTGCACAAGGGAGATGGTGATATTACTCTCAATTGTTGGGCTATTTTTAGTTTTGGCTCTCATCCATTTCCCTAGCCATTAAAATTAGCTCTATCAGTTGCAGAGTTGCTTCATTTTAAAGAGTTAAGCAACAGATACACCATGACCATTCTTCTCATAGCAGATATGAGTCCTCTCCTTCAATTACTAGAGATATCTTATGAAAATGTTATGGTATGAGCTGCATTATGTTGTGTTTGACACAATACTGATTTAAAACCATATAACGGTTTACTATGTATTCCAGAGATTCCCTACAGAATTTTCAGAAATTATCACAATCAGGAAAATCAGAGACATGAAAAAATTTATGTGAAAACAAGGCAAGATTTTCCTTTCAAATTAAGAGTTTCCAAGCAAGAACTTTTATTTTGAAGGATAGCCTACTTGAGCTAAATCCCAGTAGGTTAGGCAAAAGTGCAAGAGTTAGGGAAGCAACAGGAATTAGGTCAGGGAGGGAGGGGAGAACAATCCCTCTCCCTGTGCTTCTTCCTGGGATCACCAGGCTCTTGGTGGTGGAGCACAAGAGGCAGAAGAACAGTACAGCTAGGACCTTCAGAACATCAAACAAATGTTGGTTGAGGTGAAGTAAAGATCTACTTCTATGTTGCTATATTAACCAGTTCTTTGCTTACACTGACAGTGGGAACATATCACCTTTGAGTTTCTTCTCAGAGTGTACCTCAAGAAATAATCTTTTCTCAACATAGTAATTGAATTTACCAGAGGTCCTCCGGTGTGCCCTAAAATGTCACAGTTCATTATAGTACTGTGCAATGTGAAGACAGTTATTGCCTTTTATGTTATAGAGAAACCTTTTTAAAAAGCCTAGCTTTATCAATCTCCATTCTAGGAGGTTCTCAAAATCCAACTGGATAAAGCTTAGAGCAGCCTGGTCTGACCTCATAGCTGACATTGTCTGAGCAGGAGCTTGGATTAGAAATTTCCTGAGCTTCCTCATAACATGAAATTATCCTGTCATCAGGCTAAATAGCATTCAAAAATCATATAAAAAAAAGAATACACACTCCCAGAACTACTTGGTAAGGAAGCTACACATAACAGTATAAAAGAACATCCAAATGATAGGATTTGAGTATAAATTCAAATTACAAAGTGCCACAAAAATTATTAACTTTTCTTTAAAGCTAACTTAACAGTTCAGCATGATTCACAAAGTATCTTTACTGTAACAATTAAAATATTTAAGCTTGTAGAAGTGAGTAGTTGTAATACACAAAGTGAAAAATCTTCTAAACAGATTTCTGCATAAAACTTTTAATGAGAACTCAGTGAAGGAACATGAGCTAGCAGCAAGATTTTTGTTTTTGTCTTTGTTATTACATTATTGGATTTACTTGCAGTATTATTAAATGGTAAGCTATCTATACAATAAAATAATATATAGACATCATTGGAAATAAGTCCATTTTCACTAAGGCAATGAGTTAAAATTTCATATTAAAAACTTGTTTGAATACAAAAATAGGAATTTTAACAGACAAGCAACACACACATATATATAGTCTAATCAAAACATTATGTAATAGAAATTCCAAGTTTCATTAAATTTAGATGGAACATCTTTACTTATTACATGAAAAAAAGAGGTAAAAGGTACAAATCACCGTTGACAGAAAGTTGAAGACTTACAAGATTTGTCCCAGAAGAATCCTTTTATTTTAAGTTTTGTTTCTGAAAGTGTTTTATCTCACAGCTTCATAAGGTGCCAAATATGGAATAAAACCTGTTATAAACAAATGTATTCTCTTCAAACACAAAAGAGCAAGTTCACCAGTTACCAAAAAGCCCCAAGCAGTAGTTGCAGAGTTCGCCAGGCACACTATTTAGCTTTAATATTTGAGTTACATTCTAAGGCTAAATAAGCTCAGTATAGTATTTCTTTGGGCTCATTCAGGCCATCAGGAATTGTATACTATGAACCAGCAGGATTAAAACTTACATTTAAAAGCCAGGTGCAATCACATTGCAAATGGTTACAAATTTTTTTCTCTCTGAACACTTTTTTATGATCTATTTTTTTAGATGGGGGAAAAAAAATCACAATTTAAAGAATGTGCAAATTATTTAAAAAAAAAAGGAAGATGTCTGAGGAAACTAAGATTTAGTTAAGAAAATACACACTTTTTTTAGTCTTAATTATTTTAAGTATTAGATTTGATTAACTAGCTTTTGTTAGAAAAAAGCCTTCCTGGACTAGCCATCGTTCAGAAAAATCAGACTCAGTCTCAGCCAAGACTTTTTAAAATTCTAATGCTTAGGTTACATTTTAATTTAATTTGTTTTGAAAACCTTTACTAATGAGAGCAGTGCTCAGGCTATAAGATGTGGGAGTTCCCAAGTAATATTACTTCAGAATTCAACATTAACCATCACAGTTATTTTAAAAAAGGCAAGAGGTTTAATTGCAGGAGTTTATCTTTCTGTGCAAGAAATATATTTTAATATCCTTATCTCTCAAGCAGTTGACTAGAGTCACACTGCTTGTGAATAGTGTTAAGACTTTCTAGACAAGGATAAATTGAACCAACTAGACTTTTGCTCTATTATGCTCATGGGATATGAATAGGATTGTAGACATATATTGGAGAATGTTCATTTCAATACTTACAATTATTTACTGAAATAATAAAAAATTAAAGATCTAATAACAAAATTCCAGTGACTTAAGTAATGCTTTTTTTCAGCTTTTGGGTATAAATGGTCAGAA
This sequence comes from Aramus guarauna, assembly GCA_013400195.1. Taxonomy (NCBI): domain Eukaryota; kingdom Metazoa; phylum Chordata; class Aves; order Gruiformes; family Aramidae; genus Aramus; species Aramus guarauna. The sequence goes on from VXBL01006378.1 coordinate 11,196, forward strand.
AATAACTATAAATACCAAAATAGTCTACACTTATGGTGCTGATATAACACAGCCCCCAATTACCTATACTAAGACATACAAAGCACAGAGAAGAATGCTTGCAGAAGAGGATATATCTGGCCAGAGAGGATGTGTTATAACAAAATGAAATTGAACATTTTTTTGGTGTGTGCAGATTAAAAATGACAAGTAGTAAGATGTAGACTAAAGCATAACCTCCATACCTCTCATTTTGACCTTGTTAACTTCTGTCAGACAACTGCAGTTCATACAGACATGAAAACCTCTTCCCTAGATCACTATCTTGACAACAACCTCCTTCAAACCTTTACCCCTGTCCTCTGCTGCAGAGGTGCCTGCACTTGGCTAACCTTGCTGACACTCTCAGCAGCCACGCAGTTCCCACCTCACCAGCCATCCTTGCTGTGCGGTGCTGCAGCACCTTTTCTTGCCCACAAAGCTCCAATCTTTGCCCCATGGCTGCCTGGGCTCCTGTCAGGTGGCCCTACACGTGCCTTTCCCTGTGCTCCAGTCTACATTGAGGACCACTCCTTTTGGACCTTCACAGGGTAAGTATGTACTGTCACGCCAGAGCAGAATATAGTTTCCTAATTGTGGAAGAAATGAACTTGTTACACTAGTGTTATTTCAGTGAAGCATGGCCAGTCTCAGAAACTCTCATGTCCCCTATAGCTGAACTCATTGGAGGGAAAACCACACCATCTTTTCTTTTGAAAAGTACCTAGCGATTGATCAGCAGCTCCGGGAGTAAAGGAAAATACCTAAAAAGCATTGCCATGCACAAGACAAACACTCACATACCTTTCCAGTGTTATCCTTCTCATCCAGAAGCACTGGCCAAACTTTAACTTTGCTAAAAGGCAGGGTGTGGAAGAGGCTCAGTGATTGGCAGGAGTTACCAGGGAACACAGTGAAAGGGTTCAGTGCAGCAACTCCTGTCCATCACACATGGAGTGTCACCAATACACAGCAGCATCAAAAGGGCAGGGAACAAGGAGCAGCACAATCCTTTTCTGTACCCATGACATATGAAAAGCCCAGGGAGTCTCCAATGATCGGAGTGTAAGGTTTTGTTTAATTTTTTTTTTTTTTTTAAATCAAGGGCAAACAGACTTCCTGCAGAGAACACCCTTCCAGCCAGCACAAGCAACTAGATATATCTACCTAGTTGCCAATTTAATATTATGAAATGCCTCTACAAAAACATGCCCATTTAACCAGCACTAACCCAATCCTGGAGGCTTCACTTTCCATCTCTTTCATGCATGTGCTACATAGTGCCATTTTAGAGACCCTTCATTACAGGTAATAATTAAACCCAAAGCAGCTAATTTCCAAACTAAGTTCTGTCATCAACTTGAAAAACATAATGGTGCCTGGGAAATAACTGGAATCTTTTGGAATATACATTTTTAAAATGGTAGTTTCCCTCTGATTGAGACAGTGTTCCTTGGCACTCACACACAAAAGGATTTTTTTCTTTCTATATGAAAAAATTGTCAGAAAGCACCTGAAAGCATTTTCTGTCTGGGTTAAATAATAATATATAAATGTCCTCACTTGAGCTTTTCAGTATTAAAAAAAAATAATCTATATGAATCTTTATTAATTTATAATAAAAACCTGATATAGTCCAAAACAATTAATTTCAAAGGGTTTGAAAACAATTTACATTTTCTTCGGTAATAGCTCACTAACAAACTTGAAGCTACCATTAGCAAGACAAATGATTCTCGTGAGAATCATCATGAGAAGTGACCCTCAAAATGCAGAGTTATTGTTGGAAGACCAATTCTAGCTAGTGGTATTTAACAGGACAATAAACTAAAACCAGGCACTCACACTGCATACATGAAGTAGAAAAAAAATGCAAAGCATGTAAAAATTTCGTAACCTATATTCTACATCAAAAATTACAACTGGGTAGTTTCAAAAAATATCTTCAGTCATGGTCAGTGCAGAGCAAAGTGTAGTTACTATATTGGCATATCAGAAAACATTTACATATACAAAGTAAGATCATGCAGCTGTCATTTTTTAAAAAAACCAAAACCCACTATTCCTGTGTGGACTTTATCCCAACTCCTTTTCACAAAAATATTGATAGATAATTCCAACACACAAACAGTAAGTTTAAATGAAATCATGACAGAACACTGATGTGCAATATTTGAAATACTACTTCAACATGCACAGAGCTCTCTTACAAAGCACCATTTCTTGTAAAACATGTAATAGATGCACTGGTGACAACTGAAGTATAAACACAATCACTCTGCTAAAAAAGTATCTTTTTTTTTCTCTCATTTGAAAACATAATTTTTTTTCCAGATATGCTTAATAGTATTATTCTCTTACAAAAAATTAGAAGTCTGGAACAATTCCAATTCCATCTCTGCTCATTCTGAATTATTTGCATAACATATCTGACATCCTAGTGTTCCCCAACCTTTCATCAAGAGCTCTTAAACTCTATTTAAACTGATTTAGACCATGTTTAAAAAAATAAATCTAGTATTTATAGCATTGCTCTAAGTTTATTAAATATTTAAGTTACTCTCCATGGTCTCAGTACATAATGTGTTTTATTGAGCGTCCCATTGACAATCATTTCTAATAGGCAAGATATACCAATCTTAACTCATCATTTGTATCATTAAATTAAAAGTCCTAGTTTTCTTAAAGAACAGAGTACAGTATTCCTAGTGCAATGAATTATAATTCAGTATGAAGCAGAACTACACTTCTCTCATCTTTCCAAAAAAAGTTGTAGAATGTTTTCAACTGTTAGAGAACTGTTCAATTAAAGGCTGCTTTAAATTTTATAATCCAAAAGTGTTGTAAGAGCCCCTTTTCTTCCAACAACTCATCAGTGAAAGGCTGATATCCAATCCTATCAGTCATTTAAAGAAAATGTGTGCAAAAATAATTTAATTGGAATATTCTAAGAAGTAGTTAACTTTACTAAGATCTCAAACATTGAAATAATGTTTCCTGTTAAAGGGAAACCTGCACTAACCAGTGTTCCAAGGGCTTGCATTCAGCTGATTAAACTATAAAATAACACCCCCCAAAATCTTATTTGAAGAGATTTCCTCGTGGGTTTTTTTCTTTGTGAAAACAGAGATTATACTGCAAATCACATAATTTAATTATTAATTTGCTAGGTGGAAGCCATGACATGGGAGAAGGTCCCTCTAACGAGGAAGGAGATAGGTATCAATCAGGATGTGGGAATAGAATCTGTACCTATGGGTAAACGGCAATGCGTTCTGGGTTGGTTCAGCCCTTGGTTCTGAGTTCTGCGTCACTTCCGGCATCACTCTCTCGTCATCTGTTCCATTAATACTTTCTGGCATTAAAGGAGACTGAATATCCCCTCCAGCTGATTCCTTAAGTAAAACAAACAAATGACACATTAGAATTACCAAGTGATCTGCTCAGGAAGGCTATGTGTATATAAGCACTAACATTAATTTTTAAATGAGATAAGAACTTCAGGCAGTATTAATGTGAGGCNTATTATTCTCTTACAAAAAATTAGAAGTCTGGAACAATTCCAATTCCATCTCTGCTCATTCTGAATTATTTGCATAACATATCTGACATCCTAGTGTTCCCCAACCTTTCATCAAGAGCTCTTAAACTCTATTTAAACTGATTTAGACCATGTTTAAAAAAATAAATCTAGTATTTATAGCATTGCTCTAAGTTTATTAAATATTTAAGTTACTCTCCATGGTCTCAGTACATAATGTGTTTTATTGAGCGTCCCATTGACAATCATTTCTAATAGGCAAGATATACCAATCTTAACTCATCATTTGTATCATTAAATTAAAAGTCCTAGTTTTCTTAAAGAACAGAGTACAGTATTCCTAGTGCAATGAATTATAATTCAGTATGAAGCAGAACTACACTTCTCTCATCTTTCCAAAAAAAGTTGTAGAATGTTTTCAACTGTTAGAGAACTGTTCAATTAAAGGCTGCTTTAAATTTTATAATCCAAAAGTGTTGTAAGAGCCCCTTTTCTTCCAACAACTCATCAGTGAAAGGCTGATATCCAATCCTATCAGTCATTTAAAGAAAATGTGTGCAAAAATAATTTAATTGGAATATTCTAAGAAGTAGTTAACTTTACTAAGATCTCAAACATTGAAATAATGTTTCCTGTTAAAGGGAAACCTGCACTAACCAGTGTTCCAAGGGCTTGCATTCAGCTGATTAAACTATAAAATAACACCCCCCAAAATCTTATTTGAAGAGATTTCCTCGTGGGTTTTTTTCTTTGTGAAAACAGAGATTATACTGCAAATCACATAATTTAATTATTAATTTGCTAGGTGGAAGCCATGACATGGGAGAAGGTCCCTCTAACGAGGAAGGAGATAGGTATCAATCAGGATGTGGGAATAGAATCTGTACCTATGGGTAAACGGCAATGCGTTCTGGGTTGGTTCAGCCCTTGGTTCTGAGTTCTGCGTCACTTCCGGCATCACTCTCTCGTCATCTGTTCCATTAATACTTTCTGGCATTAAAGGAGACTGAATATCCCCTCCAGCTGATTCCTTAAGTAAAACAAACAAATGACACATTAGAATTACCAAGTGATCTGCTCAGGAAGGCTATGTGTATATAAGCACTAACATTAATTTTTAAATGAGATAAGAACTTCAGGCAGTATTAATGTGAGGCTCACAGATTTTTAGCATCACTCATGGTCATATTTCATCATGTAAATTTAGTTTAGAAGTGTATTACCATAGGTTTCACATTATCTTGCACAAAACACAACTGACCTATGATTTATTTGCAAGTGTCCAGCCTCCTGCTTATTACAGACCTCTCTCTTACCTGATATTATATTCAGCCCCCAGCCAGCTACACAACAGGTGACTATTGACACCCAGGATTCTTATCTCTTACTTCATATTCTAACACAGTGAAACAAACAATTCTGATATTTGTTTAAAAAACTATCTTTCATTTTATGTATTAACCAAAGTGAACAGTGGAAGGGCCATTGGTAGTGCATTCAGTTTCACCTATGAGCCATTTGTAAAGAAAACTTGTTCAGCACAGTCCTTACAAAACTTTCATAGACATGTTAGCTTGGCCTAGCTATTGCTGGTCATGGTATTATCTGGGAAGGAAAACACTCCAGTTATATCCAGGCAGCGACTGCTACATAACTGGACACCTGAAAAACTTATTGGCTGTGTTTGTAGCAGAAGGCACTGGTGCAGTTTTAATCAGCCTTCATCATACCAACACATACATTTATGTTTTGGCCAACAAACACTATTTTCCAATTTCTAGTAACTGAAAAGTACTTCCTTATTAAAAAACAAAGTACATTGTGTAGCTCACATCCTAAGTTAGAACATTAGACTTTTCAGTCTCTGTAAGTGGTTTCATTTTAATATTTTTGTTTTTTCTTATATACTTCTTGAAGTAATGATTTTTGCAAGAGATAAGTGAATCATAATATAAGTAGCTCATCTAGATTTTAAAATATCTTAGTATGCTTTTAGTAGTCAAGTGGTAACATTTATCATAGAAACATAGAATGGTTTGGGTTGGAAGGGACGTCAAAGATCATCTAGTTCCAACTACCCTGCCATGGACAAGGGACACCCTCCACTAGACCAGGTTGCCCAAAGCCCCATCCAACCTGGCCTTGAACACTTCCAGGGAGGGGGTATCCACAACTTCTCTGGACAACCTGTTCCAGTATCTCACCATCCTCACAGTGAAGAATTTCTTCCTAATATCTCATCTAAATCTACCATCCTTCAGTTTAAGGCCATTACCCCTTGTCCTGTCACTACTTGCCCTTGTAAACAGTCCCTCTCCAGCTTTCCTGTAGGCCCCCTTCAGGGACTGGAAGGCTGCAATAAGGTCTCCCCAGAGTCTTCTCTTCTCCAGGTTGAACAACCCCAACTCTCTCAGCCTGTCCTCATAGGAGAGGTGCTCCAGTCCTCTGATCATCTTTGTGGCCCTCCTCTGGACTCTCTCCAACAGCCCCATGTCCTTCTTGTGTCGGGGGCCCCAGAGCTGGACGCACTACTCCAGGAGGGGGTCTCACCAGCGCGGAGTAGAGGGGCAGAATCACCTCCCTCAACCTGCTGGTCACATTTCTTTTGATACAGCCCAGGACATGNATCAAGCCACCTTGTAATGGTGACCAAATACATAATAGAAGAAAAGAAGGAACAGGTGATTCTAAAACCATGAACAAACCAAAGCAATTCCAGCTTCTTTTTTTATTAAATATTATACTGTTTTCTCATTAAGTATTCCATACACTTCCCTGGCATCTCTGTTCTTTATAGAGCTCTGTTCAGTACTGACTGGCAATGCCATAAGGTTGCTCACTACTGATTCAGCTACCATGTCTGAAACATTTGTTCTAGTATAGAAATTCACATAATATCCCAGAAAGTGACTTGTTCCACAAGGTTCGGAAGTAAATTGTGTACTACTACAAAGAAAAAGCCAACAAATGATAAAACCATGATGATTTTGCCCAAACTAAACCATTCCTTGCACTATAAAAATGTTGTGATACTAAAACTTTTCAGGCAAGAGCTATTCCTAAAAGTATAGGAGGGTCTCAGAATCACAGAAGAAAGTTGGATTATTTTATTTGCCTATTTTAATGTACTCACCACACAATTTCAGAAATTAACAGAGGTCTTAATCTGAAATGACCGGGGTCACAAGAAATATCTGAAGACAGATTCTTGCTTAGAGGGGGGGGGGAAAGAACTGAGTTTCAGACTCCAGTTCTCCAGTTGTTTGTAAGACTGATGGGGTAAGGGTGCAAACCCCACAACTTGCACTATTTGGTTCTGTACTTGAACCCAATTAACATTATCTTAAAAAAGAAAGGAAAAAAAAGGGGAGGACTACACACAACACACAGTTTTCAGCCTATTGATTCATGCTGCTCAGTAAACTCCAGATCAAAGTGTTGCTCTTTCAGTGCATAGGCAAGTCTGTAACTGAAAATAGACCGTGGGTGGCTTGTCACTGTAAGATCCATGGGTTTATGATATGAGCAAAATAATTCCCTACATTAAAATAGGAGTCTGGGAAACTAGAGGTGGTACAGCAGGGGAGCCAGTATTTTAGTTTTATATAAACAAGAGCCTTGCAAAACCTTATTACCTAAGCTTGAGTTAAAGGGACACCAGATGGGATACCTATGTGCACAGGTGGTCTTAGAAGTACCAAAATAGACAACTTCTTTCTAGTTCACTTCAGACCAAAGCCTCCAGACAGACCAGATATAAATAGTGTATTATATGACTCCATCTTAATACAGATGGGTAGAAAGCACAAGTTCTCTGACACAGAAATAATGCTTTCCTCTTTATTTGAGGAAAACATCATATACTCGGTGGGACAAACAGAACAAAGCAGCATCTCTCTTGTAATTTGTTGTCCTTCTCTGGACAAGTTAAGTTCGTTTTACAGTCAAGGTAAATGGTGATTTTATATATTACCTGACAGTCTGGGAAATTAAAGCAAAGGCTGCTGGTAAATAGAGGGAGAACAAGTAGGATTAAAGAAACAGTAAGAATGCAGAGTTTAAATTTAGCAGCAGGATAGCTTAGGGTATGTTTTGGGTTTGTGTGGCTAGGTTTTTTTGGTAGTGGGGCAGACTACAGGGGTGGCTTCTGCGAGAAGCTGCTAGAAGCTTCCCCTGTGTCTGATAGAGCCAGTGCCAGCCGGCTCCAAGACNTGGGAGAGACCCATGCTGGAGCAGTTTGTGAAGAACTGTAGCCTGTGGGAAGGACTCATGTTGGAGAAGTTCATGGAGGACTGTCTCCCCTGAGAGGGAGCCCACACTGGAGCAGGGGAAGAGTGTGAGGAGTCCTCCCCCTGAGGAGGAAGGAGCAGCAGAAACAACATGTGATGAACTGACCGGAATCCCCATTCCCCATCCCTCTGTGCTGCTGAGGGAGGAGTAGGTAGAAAACAGGGGTAAAGTTAAGCCCAGGGAGAAGGGAGGGGTGGGGAGAGGTGTTTTAAGATTTGATTTTATTTCTCATTGCTCTACTCTGTTTTGCTTGATAATAAATTAGATGAATTTTTTTTCTAAGTTGAGTCTGCTTTGCCCATGATGATAATTGGTGAGTGATCTCTCCCTGTCCTTATCTTGACATGAGCCTTTTGTTATACTTTTTCTCCCCTGTCTAATTAAGGAGAGGAGTGATAGAGCAGCTCTGGTGGGTGCTTGGCCTCCAGCCAGGGTCCATTCACCACAGGGAAAAAGGAACTCCTGCTATTAAGTAATTGCAAATTGGGCTATGTATTGTTTTCTTTCTACTATGTGTTTCACAAAAAAACCCCACCCAGTAGCCAAAGAATACATGTCATCAGATGAAATGGCCTATCAAAAAAAATACTCAGCATGAAACTACTACTTCCTGGCCATTGAGGCACTTTTCTGGTGGAAATATCTAGCCAAATAGTACCAACACTTTGCTAAAGCTCATAACACCTTAAGAAAACAGCATAACTTCAGTGGATTTATACAAGATTGTTTTTAAGTTTTAACATGGCTAACTCTGGGAAGTACTCAAACTATAAACACACATTCTATTTATGAGATATTTCTGTTGTTATCTCTTGCTTTCTATTTCTCCTTAGTTTCACAACAAGTTTTTGCAGGACATTCAGAATTGAAACTCACACATACCAGTAATATTTGCAGGGTTACATCAAACAATGCTGAACAGAAAATATCTTGTGCAGGGTTTTGTTACAGTAGTTGTGGAGATATTCTAATAAAGACTCAACCTGTGGGGACATATTGAGTGCAGAAAAAAGCGCATGTACTTTTTCCCTTTTTATCTTCTAGAATTGTGTAGCAGAGACAGTGGGCAATGTACCATATCTGGTAATTTAATTAACTGGCAAATAATAAGGGCATTTTTTTAAAGCCGTACCAAGAGAAATGTAACACATTTTACGTAAGTTTTACATGTTTATTTTCCAGTTTTGATATGCAGTATCTTCCTACCCATTATTAATTTAATGCAAAATGATATCTGCAAGTCCAAGACAGCAGAGGGACTGACACTAACTGAGCTACTGTTATAGAGCTCACTACTCACATGCTACCTCTCATTGTCTTTCCTGTCAAAGCTTCCCAAAAAAGCCAGGTTCCTATGAAGACTTGACGAGCCACTGAAAATATCTCTCATTCCTCTTACTCTCCTTCTCTGCAAAGGATCACTATGCAAAAGGGAAAGAAGAGCTGTAAAATGATTGAGAAAGGCAACATTGGAATTACACGCCTTGCATTTACTTTTTGGCAGATGATCAAAATGACAGCAAGTGCTCCTTCAAATGTCTCTAGGGTCCCACCTTCCCTCCCCACTACCAAGCACCCTTCTTCCTCCCAGTCATAAATCTCTTCAAATAAGCCCCAGCGCTACAGAAGTGCTGCAGTCTGCCATGAAGTCATCGCTTCTCATCTGCTCCAAACACCCTTCTATCAGAGAAACTAATGAGAAACATTAAGTATGTGAAGACTATTATGCTGATGTGTCAGCACTTGCACTAACTGTATCTTTTGGAATAATATGCTAGCTTATCAACACAGCTAAAAGCCAAGAGATTAAAAGTAAGGCCTGAATATGAAATTATTCCTAAGTGTGCAGTAAATAAATTGCAGCTGTCAATGTGCAATATAGAATAGAAATGTTACCTTTAGAGATAACTGCCTATAGTATAAAATGTTAGGCTCCAAGTATAAAGGGAAATCTGTACTGGAAAATGAACAATACTAATAGCTCATATAGATTAAGAGAAAGCTTTAATCCTCGGCAACTGCTAGACAAAAGCATCTTCTCTCTGAATGAGTAGTTCATATTTATGTCCAAACCAAATAAGTCACTCCATTCAACAGTGTCAGATTTAACTTCTGAGTGCAGACTATTAATCATTGTGTCAAAAGAGAAGCAGAGCAACTGTTTTGCCTATAATATTGAGTAACTAGAGGCCTGGCTGAAGCACTTCACTGTTTCTAAAGTCCAAGTGTATACTAGATTATAATACTGAAATACCTACTTCCATTATCTGTGTATATATTAATGTAAATTATCAGAAGTTTGGAGACAGACAAGAAAACTAATAAAAAAGAGATTGCCTTATTTTTTTCCTGTTACAGTAGAGCAAGCAGTTTCCCTTTAATAGCAAAAGCCAACCTAGCATTTGGGCAACATGCCTATTGGGAAAACAACTTGAGGTTGGTTCATTGTGTATTCTTGTGGTTTCCACTGACTTCTCTTGGAAGGACACTAGATGCAGCTTTCTAGTGGCAATTAACCTATTCGTATAGCATGTTGCAAAATGCCTGCCATCCTTGTTCCATCAAACAGGAACATATTGCAGTGCAAAGCACTCAAGAGAGGCACTGATTCAATGAATGAAGATGCACTCCCCAGAAAAAAAAATAAGACTCAGCTGCATTAATCTTACTTAGCTCAGGAACCCCTGCTGTAGTTATAAAGCTGCTTCATCCTCCAAGATAATTAGTTTTGTCTTCACTATTGCTTAAAATAAAGCAAATAGCTACACACAGAGCCAGAAACACTGGAGGGGCATAAAAGCCTCATGCAATTTCTCTTTACAAAGCAAATTCAAAGTATCCATTTTCAAGTAAACTAATTTTAGGCATGAATAATGTAAATATGACTATATTAATTTATCCTCCCGTTAGGCCTATATTAACCCAGTTCATGTTTTGAGATGTCTTTTATAAACTCTTCTTTTACAACATGGCTAACTGCAATTAAACTCCAGAACCCACATGTTAATCTGTCATCTCCCTTCAACACATTTCACAAATGAATACTACAACAAGAGGAAATAAGTAAAAATAGTTTGCTGTTTTAACTTCAATTTTTGTTGTAATGATTTTTATATGAAGTCCTTCACAGTGCATTGCCTGAAGTTTCATAGATACAATAAGAAAAAACACAGAAGGTCCTTACTATAGATTTACTTACATAACTGCTCATCATCTTTACTCATAACATTTTCTGGGGAAAGCTCAAAGAAAGGGATAGGAATAAACAAAAGGCCAATTTTATATTAAAGCAAGCCCCTTTGGCACTTCTGCAATGTATATTAAATGCATTCTTAGACTTCTTGACACTTCTAGCTGACTGCTTAGAGGATTCAAGGAAACTGTGAAGTACCCTGGTTCATTTTTAATACAACATGTGTGTATAAGATATGCTAAGTAGCACAAACTAGGAAGTACTAGACTTGAATCAAGCAGTAAGACTCACTTGAGACGGTGTACTTGTTAGCTCCATCTTTTCTTGTGATTTTTCCTTTGCTAGTCGTGCAGCTTCTTTGAATTCCTGAAATTTTTCTGCAAACTGAAGGTATACATTTTTTTTTTAAAAAAAGGAAAAAAGAGAATGCATGAAGTATTTATATTACATGCAGAACAGAATGTTGCACTTAACATTTTACAAAGTCAAATTCTGTCACAGTAGAATTTTTTAATTTTTCTCCTTATTAGATACTCATTTAAGAGTTACACAGTGACATATCTTTCAGACATAATGTACTCTGTTTATTTGACAGGAAAATTATGATGCAACAAAGTTTAATTTGTTGCTGATAGTGTTAAAAAACCCACCTCATATATGGCTAATAATAGTGATAAGCTGCCTTACACAGATGCTTTCAGATTCAGGTTTTGCTGTCTTCCCTGACAATGAATGATCTGGTTCTGAAGCCTACTGTGGTCACTACTAGCCTAGAGCCTTCAATGGGCTTCTTTCTTTCATGACTGAAACAATACTAATTTCTTCCCAAATTCTAACAGCATTTATAAATTCAGTAGCTAATTAAGAAAACAGCAGTGGGAATATTGAGTCAAGTTCATTTCTTGATTGTTCATTGACATCAATCAAGTTAAAGAACAAATTCATTGAACTAAACACTTGCACATACTGAAATTAAATTCAAGAATTTCACATTGAACTGCCATATGGAGCTTGATTTCTCTGCTACACATAGCTCTTCCTGAAAATAGCTAAAGCAGCAATTTAGAAATACATTCACTCTTAAACTTGATAGATTAAATTAATTTAGTAAGAATAGGGCCTATATTCTCTGGCTAGAGAAAAATTTGGCTTCATAGATCTCAGCTTGACACTACGGTAATAGCTTGACGTGGTTTAGGCTCAGCTGAGCACCATGCAGCCGCTCCCTCACCCCTCCCCGGCGGGGTGGGGTGGAGACCCGACAAAAAAAAGGCAAAAGCCCCGTGGGTTGCAATAAGGACAGTTTACGGGAACAGCAAGGGAGAGGGAAACAAACAACAACAGTACTGATAACGGAATGTTCACAATAGGTGATAATGGAAAGCAATTTACCAATCTGAACGACTGACCCAACCCTCAGCATTTCCTGGAGCCACGCCAAACTTTCAATGAAGTTCCCGGGCACC
>VXBL01006379.1:9446-33782 GCA_013400195.1 Aramus guarauna
GGCCCGGCCGGCCCCGCGCGACCATGCTCCGGCCCAGGGGCGGGCAGCGCGGCCCGGCTCGGCCCTGGTCGCCACCGGTCGCCACCACTGGCTGCCTGGACTCGTGACGAGCATCGTGTGGTGGGGAAAGGAAGACGAACGGAGGGCTACGAAGCTGATCGGGGGCTGGAGCACCTCTCCTGTGAGGACAGGCTGAGGGAGTTGGGGTTGTTCAGCCTGGAGAAGAGAAGGGTCTGGGAGATCTAACTGCGGCCTTCCAGTGCCTGAAGGGGCCTACAGGAAAGCTGGAGAGGGACTGTTTACAAGGGCATAGAGTGACAGGACAAGGGGGAATGGCCTTAAGCTGAAGGAGGGTAGACTGAGATTAGATGTCAGAAAGAAATTCTTCACTGTGAGGGTGGTGAGGCACTGGAACAGGTTGCCCAGAGAAGCTGTGGATGCCCCATCCCTGGAAGTGTTCAAGGCCAGGCTGGATGGGGCTTTGAGCAGCCTGGTCTAGTGGAGGGTGTCCCTGCCCATGGCAGGGGGGTTGGAACTAGATGGGCTTTGAGGTCCCTTCCAACCCAAACCATTCTATGATTCTATGAGGGATCTTCATTCAACCAGCGTCATGCAGGCGTTGAGTTCCTCGTGCCCGCTGGGGCCCACGGTGCCACTGAGGAGGGTGCCTGTGCCTCTGCAAAGGTGGATGACGCTCCGCCGTCAGGAGCCATCCCCGGCAGGAGAAGGCAGGACGCGGTTGGTACACATCTTGTACTCACAGTTGTGTGCGTCTGCTGCTCCGGGGGCCTGGAGCTGTTTAAGATACTCGTGCTCTGTACAATGATATTCAGCCCTTATAAATTTTCTTTTCTACATGTGATTATTGCAAAATAATTACAATTCCTGTGTAAGATCTTGTTCTCATTAGCTGTGCTATAAATTCAGTGAAATAGTTGAGAGTCCATGAAACTACTCTCCATTTACACCAGTAATAATGGAGAACATAACTTGGCTTGCAGCTTTGTCTTATTACCTGATTATGTAAGAAAAGGGATTGCACAGAATACAAAATTAAAAATAAATACACATTTGGTTCTGGTCTGCGCTGCAGACACTGGCCAACAATGTGCAGGACTAGGAAAAGAGACTATTTATTGGAATTGCATTTTGCTGTTGTTTAAAGTAAAATCCCGCTGAATCCAGTGCAGCTGCATGCTTGTAAATAAAAGAATTTAGCGCTTTTTATCTTTTATCTATTTTGGTCATTATTTCTTTTTATTTTAAGATTAAAAAAAAATTGCCATCGTGAAAGACCAGCTTTCCTGCATTCGTAATTCATAGAACTCTTGTTAACTGGAATATGAATGATAATGCTCTTGTTTATTGCATACCTGGTATAGAGGTATCCAGCTGCACCCCTCGATCAGTAACAACCAAGCCTGGGGTTGCCAAAGTTCCCAAGGCAGCACTGTAACTTGGCTATTACCTCAGAATAAGCTGCGCTTAGATTAACAAGACCATTAAAAGCAGAAACAGGTTGCACCACTTTTGCTAACTTGTGTAGTCTCCTATTACACAGTTTAGAAGGAAGGTACAGAAATGAGGTGCTGAGCTGCTTTGGTGGTTTTGGGGGGTTTGTTTTGAGGTGTGTGGGGTTTTTTACAACTAATTTGTTTTTCTAATTTGCACTTTCTGTTAAGAGCTCTAACAAACCAGGGCAGCACCTTGAGATTTAGCTAAGTTAAGTACGCTCTCAATAATTTCAGTTAAGGGTGACAGTATGTAAAAGCAGACTATAGCAAACATGCATTAAATGAGGGATAATGACAAAATAACACAGGGCAAATTCTGTTCTTTCTTTTATCCATGTAACCTCACTGAAGTTGGAAGGGCAGCATAAACATTCATTCTAAATTAACCTCTTGGGACTATCCTACCTGCAATCATTTCTGAATACTGTATTGAACCATGGATTACTTTTTCAAATTAATATCGTTAATTATTTCTGAGTTGCATATTTAGCTCTGCTGCATTCTGGCCAGGTCAGGGTTTCAGCCAACATCTTGGCCATCCTCTTGGCCTCCCTGCCTTAGCGTTGTCATCATGTAGAATAGTGACTCGTCACCATTTCTGTACAGCTCCTGTTATTGGCATTTCCCTGTCAGTCATATCCACACCATCTCTCTCCCCATCACTTAGGCTGCATTTGTTCACGGTGAGAAATCCATTTCATTATATCCTCTGATCCAGACCCTGTCTAGCTGGGGTTTCTTTCCCTGCAATATCTCAATTGTTTCCAACACCTAAAATAATTTTCATTTAGACCTAGGTCAGTTATCTACCTGGATCACTTGCTCCTCCCCATTTCTTCCTTTCCTATTGATCCAAGCGTGTTGTGCTCTCTCATGCTGGCTTTCCAGTGGTTCTGGTTCTCCATCATGTCAAATTTACTTTTATTTGTTCTCACAAGCACAACTGCACTTGTAATATAATCCAATATTGTTTTTTATTTTATTGTCCTACTCTTTTTAGTCTGCCGGAAATTGCAGCCTTCATATTCTCCTTCATTTATCTCTCTAAAAGAGGCTTTTACCCTCTGGCTTCTCCTCTGTTTAAGGAGGAAGTTCAGTCAAATTGGCTAGGACTCTCCTCATATGAGTATCTTCTCAAAGTCACCTCTTTATCAGCGTCTTTCTTCATGTACATCTTCACAGGAGAGTGACAGATGATGTGTACTGTTTCCACTATATTTCCTCAGTACTTGCTTATTTTTGCTTTATTCAGAATGAATGTAGAATAGGTAAAGGCACAGCTTCTGCTTTGCTTCTGCATGGTGTCTGTGCCTTTGCTGTAGCATGAGACACTCCTCTGTTGGCTTGGGTGAGCAGAAACCCCTGCTTCACTGTGGGTGCAGAGAAGGCTCCATCTTCTTCAACACTGAGCTTCCAGTTCTAACCATGCACCGAGGAACTTCTCAGAAGGAAAGAAAAGAAAATACATCAACCAAATATGAAAAACAAAGTGGTACATCTAGTGCTCCGCAAGCCAGACTGCTGCACTGTCTTCTCTTGTGGCTTTCTCTCTAGGTTGGACCTGAAGGATGAGAAGCCTAATGACAAGCCAGGCCCATGCGGAACGTTCCTTACGGCTGACAAGCAACTGCCAAAGCCCACCTCCGGGAACCTGCCGAGGAAGGATCTGAGCATTGCTGTGCGATTGCAGCCACTGCTGCCAGGATCTGCAGCTGAATCAAACTTTTTGTATCTGCTGACAGATCTAAAAGAATCCATGCTGGCTCTAGAGCACGTCTGTTAACCTCTTCCTAGGTCAATTAAACTAGTAGAAGTCTCCTTGTGTTTGTACAGTTCTCCAGCCTTGAAAAAAAAGATAAGTGAAATCCAGGAAGATAATTGATGAACGTATCCATCACAGAGGTAGGAGTTCCTTACATCCTCCTGCTGCCAAGAACATCTGCTCATAAATTAGAAACTTAGAACTAGAAATCAGAAATTACTTAGAAATGAGCAAAGGTGGTTATTGCCCTGGCAGCATTAAAAAATATATATATCTATACACATATATACAAAATTCAATTTTAATGATAGTATAGTCTGTTAAATGTATTATTCAGTCTTCGTTAGCCTAAATGCCATGTGCTTTCCAACTTTTAATTCCTCTTCTTGTTAGGCAATATGATTCTATGGCAAAATTTTCTCTCTTTAGCACCAGGTTGAGACAAATCTCTTCATGCTATTGTGCCCTTTAGGAATACTGTCAAATTCAATCATTCAGGACTTACAAGTCCTGCACTAACATGAAGAGATTGATTTGAAAACCATGGGACTAAAGTCTTTTTTTCTGTTTTTCATTTTCCATTCCCGTACCTTAACCATTTTACACAGAAGCTGAGATTGCCAGCTTTGCTGTCACATGCAAATGAGCGCTTCCTGATGCTACGCAGCCCTAGAATAATGCACGTGGATGTGGCAGTGACTGTCTCCGCCAGTATTTTCTCATCGGTTATATCTGAAATGTCAAGAATTATCGTGGTGTCAGAAAATATACCAGCATATAGCAGCCCCTACAGCCTATTTAAAGGGAGTTAAAAATAGATATAAAAATGACCTCAGGCAAAGATGCAGAGGAATTCTTGACCTTTTATAAACTAGGTCCCATTCAAACAAAGTATGTTTCAATAAAGTCAATAGAAGACATATACCTAAAAATAATTAATCTAGGCTATCATACACAATGGAAAAGTTTGAAAAGGACTGATGAGTCAGCTGGCAAGGAACTGAACGTGGGATCCAAGTGTGATGCTGTAGCAAAAAGGGTTCCTGCAAACCTTGACATACAGACTGAGTGCAGATGTCAGTGGGGGCAAGTTTTACCTGTACGTGCAAGGTGCTGAGGGTGCTTAGGGCACGGTGTGTGGTGCTCACACTGCACTACAGATACTAAAAAAAATGGAGTCTAGAGAAGAGCTACAGAATGATCTGAAGTCAGAGAAAATGCCATGTAATTGAAGAACTAAAAATCTTAATCTATCCACTGGATCAAAAAGATTGAAAGGTGAGTTGATAAAAGTGTAAACATATGCACTGGAAAAAATATTGAATGCAAGGGCCCCTTGAATCTACCAGAGAGTGACATAAGAAGGAACAATTCCTGGTAGCTTGAATGAAGCAAATTCAGTGTCATCTTCAGTCCTCAGTTCAGCACCACTGACAATATATAATGCTTGGAACAAACAGTTAAGGGCTGTGGTCGATTCCTTGGCTCTTGATGTCTTCAGATCAAGACTCCTGCCCCCCTGGAAAACGCAGGCCAGCCCAGCACAGGCTATTTTGTGTTTGAGTACTGCAGGCTGGCAGGCTTGGTTCAGGGTTAAATACAGTTGCCTGTAATTTACAGGAGATCAGACTATGTATTCCCATAGTCCCTCTTTTCTAGACTTCATAAATAAATTTCTATAAACTCTCCAAAACCTCTATAAATAATTCTTTTCCCACTACCACCCCAGGTCTAGCTTTCCTCTCCATGTATGTCTTTTTGGCCTCTTTGAATATCCTACCCCACTTGCCCAGCAGTGTGGCCAGACAAATATCACTTACAGATAATGGGGAGATGATGGCACCTGCTTCTTGTCCCGGCTGCTGAGATTGCTCCCCATCTCTCAGAGGAGTTGTGTCCCTGGCCCTTGCCTTTATTTGCCCCTGAGAGGAATGCACTTCATCCAGCTCAGCTCTCTCTACCCAGATCCAGCCCTCCACGCTCAAATACTGCAGTCTTTCCAGGGCGCAGCTCCTCAAATGTGGCTCAGCAAGTGATGGAGACTGCACCCAAAAGCAAAGTAGGATAGCTGGTCTGGGGTTGTGCTTCAGAGACTTTTTCAGCCTTTAGACAAAACTAAAACAGACAAAATCACAGCTTGCCTCAGCAGCAACAATCCATTTAAAGTCATTTGAACGTTCTTACCTTTGCTGCAGCTTTTGGGATTGCTTACAGCACAACAGGAATATTGGGCTTGGCCAAGCTGGTACCTGCGTAACTAAGAGGAAAACTGGCATCTTATGCTTATTAACTGAGTGCTTTTCCTTTCCCCATGTTGGACATTGTCTTCACCTGGAGCATTGGTTTAAATGCAGAGTTACAGTTTTCTTTGTTGTTCTGTATTTTACCAACATACGAGGTTTTTCTCATGGTTAAATAAGAGAGTCTGTTCTCCTAATAGATATGTAGATAACTGTGCTTTTGCTCCACAATCTGACATAAGGCTGAATCTGGTAACCTCACTTACTGAATAATTGTGTTGTCTTTGGGAATATTCACACATGTAAAATGAGCAGGACTTGGCCCTTTGGTCATATTTTTGTAATAAAAGATAAAATGAGATTTTTAGGAAACTGCAACTTATGACCATAATATTTATGAGGCTGTCAGGACTGCACTGTAAAAATTCATATTATTTAATTCTTCACTCTGACACTAAAGCATCATTTCATTTATATGCAAATAAGAATATACTCTACTGCTGTTTCTTCACTGAAGAAGCTGTTTGAATTATTCACATTTTATTAATAAAGCTTCATAAATAAGTATTTTTTTCTACTCAATTGGTAGTGGCCAGGGGAGAGAATCTATTTATCAGACTTTGTTATTATGAGCTTCATAACGAAATATGAAGATTTATGGAGTACGTAATTAGACATTATGTGATTGTAATGGAAACATTGGGTTATCCAGGTGAAATACTCTTTTCTTCATGCATTTCTCCTTGGTAGAGGCACTTTCTGGAAAAGTGACTAAAGCCATCCCCATCCCTAAGATCCAAGGACTGCCTGCAAAAGGAACAGAGCAATTTAATTCCTTTTTTTGATCATACATACTGAAATAATTTTGAATAATGAAAAGATGCCTAAGAAAGACTGTAAGGAATGCCAGGGAGAAGCATTGCAGGGAAAATGCTGTGACTCCTCTGGGCAGAGGTGCTGGTCTGCAGACCCAGGATTAACTGTGTATATGACACTACAATGCACAGCCTGAAACTGTCTGGCCCTTACACTGTCATTTAAGTGTCCAGCACTCAATGTTCCCTTCGGATGCAGAGTGTATCAGAGTACTCCTGTGGTGAACTCGGTTCTGCGAATGAATCTGCCTGCGGGGCTGAGCCCCAGCACTGGCACCTTGTACGGGACAGCCAGGTCTGCAACCTCCTGATGGGTTTAGGCCGAGCAGCGATACCCTGATGCTCTGCTTAGTCGAGGCAGCAGCTTCTTTATGTGTGCAGCGGAGCGACTTTAGGGACCCAGGTATTTTCTTCAGCAAAATCAGAGCAAGCCATACCAACTAAAGTGGCTAAAAGAAGTTTTTGTGAATTGCTTTGCCCGAGTTAGGTCCGTATATTGCAGTTAAAATAGGTACTTTTTGAAATATTGGCACTGAATTCTCCCTGTGGAGTTGAAGTATGAGACACATAGAACAATACAGTCATGAGATGTCCAGTGCTATCGCAGAATAGCACCTGGGTGCCTATAGATAACTTAAACCAATGAAAATTTAAGGGAAAAAGGCTGGATGTGAAATACCTGCTGAGCATTACAGATCAGCCCACAGGGTTTTGTTTTATTTCATTACTGTATGCTGTAATCCAAGAAGAGTTTTAATCTCACCCACAGTACCTCTGAAATTCACTGCAGCAAGACTACTGTAAATCACAAGTAGTCCAGTATATCTGGGCTTGTGTAGAGAGCTGAAGATGCTTTGTGAGAAAAGTTGCATTTTGACATTGCCGATATGGACTGATTTTAGTGTTTCTCTGGAAGCAAGACCATGGAGCATGTCTTGTGGAAGTCTCTCAAAGTAATCAAGACTAAGAAATTAGCCTGTAATTGTATACATGTCTGTTCTTGAACCAATTCTTTGCATGTGAAATAAGGACCTGCGAGCTGCTATACTGGAATTCATCCAACCAAGCACTTCAGTGCATACATAACTTTGAACACATGTGTAACCGTGTTGAAGGCACGGCACTGGGCTGTGTGCTGCTGTTAGCAGCATGCGCTGGATGGGCTGGTGTGTGCTCAGTCCTCAGGAACAGCCAGCAGCTACTTGGAAGGATCCTGGATTGGTTGATAAAATCAGGGAGGTAAAGGATGTTGCAAAAATTTTCAACTCTGCATAGTCATTGTGGACAAAGATGCATACCTAATGCTCGCCAGATGAAAATTTGATCATGTATGTTAAGTCTGTATTTATTTACATATGATCAGGTGTTTAGAATTACAAAATTCCTCAAAAAAACCCTCCTATTATGCCAGGTTGAACAATCACAGATTTTATGTTCATTTATTTTGCTAACATTGAGTAAGTCCTGAAAGCACTACACCTAAATGTCTCATTGCATTCATTTTTCGACGAAGAATCAATATCTTAGCACTGTAACTTGCATTTCTGTCATTACAGTAAACCTTTTTCTGGAGATTCTTTAATGTTCTGCATGTTGAATATTAGCTACTTTTAGCCAACAACGGAATGCTGTTATGCCTTTAACAGTATGTATTTGCAGCCTATTCATGATATTATTCACAAATTCACAATAAGCAGAGTCAAAACAGAAAGTAAAATAAGTATAAATGTTTTGCTGGGATGTCTGTTACAGCACTGTAGCCAAGAATAACATTTTAAAGTCTACAGACATTTCTCTTTGCAAATAGACTCAAATTCTAATTGTTAGGACATTTTATGCAGCTTTATTTGCAAAAAGGATTACTAAAAGCAGAAAAAAGAACTTTAAGTGCATGCTAATTTTGGTATGTTTGATCCCACATGACTGAAAATTGGCGGGAGGTGGAAATCAGTTTGTGTACAATCCAGAATAACGGAATAAAAAGTACAGATTAGTTTAGAAAATATGCATACAGTATTCTTCAGTTGCATAGTTTCACCTACTGAAAGACTTAAAGACTGAATCTTGAAGCATGAGGTTTCACCTGCACATTACATCATTTTGTAGGCCTGGGTAGAAAGGACAACCAAAATTCCTAAGCAGTTCCTTCTCTCCCCTCCTGAGGAGAGATACTCATTTTCACTACTGAAATGCATGGGAATTTTACTCCTAGCTCTGCAAAGGGAGGAAAGCCATCCTATTAGGATGATTTTTTTTTTTTCCTCCTTACAGGAACCATTTGGAAGCAATTACATACCTTCAGACCTGCAGGGGCGCTGGGGGCACTGACGGCCTGATCAGCCCCAGCTGGGGCCTCTCCCCACCCTGCCCAGGCCCCATTTCAGCCCAGACTGGGGCCATCAGCTGGTGCTGTGGCAGTATCAGTGCTGGTCCCAGTATCAGTACTGGTCCCCCGTGCCTCACGGCCTGGCCACGCTCCCACCCTGTGGGGTGACGTCCTGGCTCCCCGTGCCCAGGGAGGTGCCCCATGGGTGCCGGTGAGGCCCTGCCCTGCTCCCTGGGGGTCCCTCCCAGCGCTGAGGGAGCTGCCAGCCTTGGATGGTTATTACCAAGGATACTGCCATAGCTGGATTTTGCTGAGGAGGAAATCCATCACTCACCATCTTGGTTGTCCATTGCTTCTCTTATCTACTGGAGATGGACTGCAGACTCTCTGTGGAAGCCTTCCAGACAGGCAGGTCTTGGCCCATGTATTTCCAACCTGGCTACTCTTTTTGTGTGTAACTGTAATGTTCCTGGTTCAAACTCCCAGGTTCTTTAGCAGTAAGTATTGAAACTTAAATTGGGAACCATACATCTTCTTCTAGGCAACTAAGTGACCTGATTTTTAGGCTCCCCCAGCCCAGCAGTAAACCAGAATGACTACTCAGTTGGGGTTGTGATGCACCTGTAGCATTCTTTTGCACCGCTTCTGTTCTTCCTTGGGGCATCAATGCTAAAATCTGAGAAAAAAGCAATTAATTTCTTGCAAGCTGCTCATGCTGAAAGTAGTCATACCTCTAAGTAAGTTAGTGGTCTCCAATACTACTGTTATTGAACTTGGATACAAAGGAGAAACTGTTTGGGTTTTGTTGTTTGGTGTTTGTTTGTTTTTTTTCTTTCACTGAGAGGATGATGTGCCTTGGAAAGGCATTTATTTGAAGTGTGTACTGGTGCACTGCAGAGCTTGTTTTGTATTAAATTCCAGGGATGAATTCTCTTGCAAGTAGTTTGCTGTGACTTGACTGATTTATTTTTAAAGAAAATGGTCTGATTTTTTCCCTTTTTTTTTCTGCTTACTCTCAGCTACAGCTAATGAAATGAAAACTAGCTTCATTGTTATGGTATGAAAAACTACAATGAGCTGACTTTCCTGATCACACAAAAAGGTGGTAACTTCCGTGAGGTGGCAGAGGAAAATGTTGACGTAGCTCCATGTTGGGATACAGCAGTTGGCCCTTCCCGGGCTCCGGCACAGGGAGGACAGTGGTGTAATGGGTGGGATGGCTGTTCTCCTCCCTCCCCAGGTGGGAAAGCATGCTGTGTTTCCAGTCTGCGGTGACCTCTGGCAAATAAGTAGGAGCCATGCTTTCCTTGGTAACCGAGTTACACGTTGGAGCGTGTGAAACCAGCCCTCTCCAGACAGATGAGGAACACTACAAAGTAGCACATACAGCTGCATCTAGAATACGCAGGACAGTTATTTTAAAATGAAAAATGAACTTTTTTTGACCCCTCAAATGCCGTATTTCTCTAACATTCCCCTAAGCACAGGAACTCATCCAGAAAACTTTATTATGTCACATTGCCTTGCCTATTTCTGGTTGCCTGTTTTCTGTTGTAGTATGTTTCTGCAGGGTGGCATGTAGTACATTAGTTTTTCCAAAAGTCCTCCCACACAATGTAATTTCTGGAGTTTGTGGTTCTTTTTCATATCCTCTGCAAGGAAATATGTTAGTGCTGTAATTTGGTGTGGGTGCACTCCAAGTAGAGGCTTTGGCTGCACACGCTTTCCAGGGCAGAATTTTGAGAACTGTGTTCTGATTTTTATTTTTGTTCTTTGCTCTGTGGTATGCGAACCACAGGACCATATGGCACAACTACAGAAATGTGCAAGCTGATTATGCAACTGCTCCCTATTATAGCCCCAAAATATGGACATGATGAGTTAATTGGATCAAAAATAATGTCACTGTTCAAGAAAGCAGCAAGCCCCAAATGCTTATCTGTGAAAACTGAAATACTGCTGTCCAACAGGCATTTCTAAAATATTGACTATTAAGAAAACTAAAAATGAATTTAATTCACAAGTAACACAGGAAGGTACTCCAGTTCTTTTGCCTAACTGGAAATGGACTTGCTACTATCATCCCTGAAAGGTGAATGAGGGAGGCAATGGTGGCTGTTCATACTTTGTCCATAGGAGCTGTCAGTTACCTAGTGGCTAGCACATGTATTCCACAATGATGAGGTGTTGAGATGCTACTGGTTTTGGTACTAACATGGTAGTAAACTGACATTTGTGCAAATCAGTGGCACTCTTCAGATGTTGTTCACTGTCACAGCAGTCTCTCATTTTTTTTTCTTTTTTTGTCCCTCTTTTAACTGGAATTTGTAGCAAAATAAAAGGAGTAACTCAGAAACAGGTATTATCATATGAAGTTTGAAAACAACTGGGAAAGCAGTAGGATTGGATGGAAGGATTGAGAAAAGTGGTATTTTTTTCAGATAGCTGAAGCAGCTTAGGAGCAGTTTTATAAACAATACTAGTAAAAGTGTAACAGGACAGAATGGAGAATAGAGCTAATTGGGGGAAAAACTCACAGGAACAGCTTTAACTTGGGGTTGCTGGGGAAAGCTGAGAAGTCCTCATGTTTGTCCTAGTTACAAGGATCTTTAAGCTGTTGTGGAAGCATGCAACTTAGCAGGGTGTCTTCCTTCAGAGATTCATGAGTAAGGGAGAAAAACAAGGCAACTGTAATACTCCCTTCCTCTATGAACACTGCCTTTCATGCCAGAATAAAGACAGGTTACTCCATCACAATCCCTATTATATTCAATATTCTTGTAGCCACAGGCTTTGTCTTAACCATTCCCTCTCAACTCTGAAAACCCAATTTCCTCTTATTTTTATCCAAAATACACCCTTTGGACACAGTTAGGGGTATTCTGTGTTACAGATGGGCTGTTTACTCAGGGAGCACTTGTATAGCACTGACCAATGGGACCTTATTCTCCACTGACTTTATCAGCATTTGTATATATACAATACGAACAAAGCTGTGTGTAACACAGTCTTATTTGATAGCATCTGGTACCCATGCAGCTCTGAAAGTTATTTCCTAAGGAGAGGTGGAATGGAAAGTCAAGCCTTTAGATGAAAAGGTAGTCTGGAGAAAATCCATGGTGGAAAACAAGGAAAAACATTTTTGAACAGATCCTTAAATCAATGAAGAGCTGGTAGGGATAGCTGAAGATGAAAATGGTCATATTTTACATTAAAATTTGCCTTAAGTGGATTAATTTTAATGTTTCTGCTGGGTGCTTATATTGAGAACCATTGAGGTCAAAATACAAACATTTCAAATTAGGAAAGCAAATAGCTTCAATGATAGCTTTAAATAATCAGATTTCTTAACAGGAGAGTTCAGTGAGGGTGAAATTACGGTAGAAAAATAAAAGGCTAAAGTGATGAGAGCAGTAATACACAGTCACAGGAGATACAGGGAGGAGAAGAAAGCCAGAGTCAAGGATGAAGTCAGCATCACAGGCAAGACAGACAACCACTAGGTCAGAATGGAGCAGAACAAGAGAAGAGAATGAGCAGTGCATGTATAATATATGTGATAGGCAGGGCCAAATTCTGCCTCAGCTTACATCAGTACAACTTCATTGGCTGAATCCTCTTAACACAATGTCACTTTCAATATGATCTAACAACATATGTGCAGGCTTTTATTTAAATCAATGCACAAAGCTAAATTTTTCCACACTCTCATGCTGTTTCTAGGCAATTGTAACTTCACTGTTCCATTGTTGTTACTATAATGGTTCTCTAGATACTGCTGAATTTCTTCTCCTGTGTGTCTTCTAAGAGTAAATATTTACCTGTTTTGCATCTGTGTTCTGCTTCAGCAAGATTAAATTCTTCAAATTAAAATATCTTTTAGGAAAGCATGCTAGGGTACGCTATTGCTTGAACAGCATACTATTTTATGCACATTTTAAAAATAGGAATTCTCTGTATATTCTACCCATCAATGCTCACTTTAAAATATTTACCTTTTTTACAGTGTTAGTATTCATTTTCTATATTTTGGCATCAGTGATGTAAAAAGGAGCGATGAAGAAGATAATCAGCTCCCAGAATCAATAAGCAGGAAAACTGACTTTGCTTGAAACATTTTTTTCTTATTGTATCTCTTTATACTTGTAGCATTTATATTATTTTTGAAGTTGTCACTGATGTGAAAACAGTTATTTTAATCTAACACCTGGTTTTGCATACAAGTAAAACTGTGCCCACTTATCTGCTCTTATAGTTTATGCATGTATGCATGCATGCACACAAGGCTTTACTGCTCTAAAACCAGAAGAAACTACAGGTATTTATGTTTTCAAACACTAGCTCTTTTATTCTTGTTTTTTGGCAGAAAACCCCTACAGATGATTTTTACAAACAGCCAAACAAAACCAGCAAGCCTTTCTAAGCCCACCCCTCCCACAATAAAATGACTAGTGTGGTTTCAGTCTTTGCCCCCACTCATGACCCAGAGGCAACTTTGCCTCTGACTTCTGCAGTTTAAAATAAAAATTACAAAATTGTAAATCTCTAAAAGCTGCTGGCTGCCCACCCCAAAACTCTAGGCTTTAGCTACTCTTATTTATGTATATCTTATCTTAGCTTAGCATTGTAGACAAGACTGACTTTACTCCTTGTTTACATCAGTGTAACAGAGGTAGAATTAACCCCCCAGTTCACCAATTAACAAAGAGCAGCAGTGGTGCAGTCTGGTGTTTTCAACGTGCCTACCACGCTTGCAGCTCTGAAGAGCTACCACCACAAGAACAAAGAACTGCGGTTCGTAAGAAAACTGTTCCATACTGCCATACAGAAGAAGAAAGCAATACATACAAAGAAAAGCATGCCGTACTCTGCACAGCAGCATCCCTGGCGGAGGTGTGCTGGGGTCCCAGTGGGCTCAGGGAAGAGGTTCGGAGCCCCCAGCAGACAGCAGCGCTGAGGCCCCTGGACCAAAGCAGTCTGTCAGAGAGAAATTTTGTACTGAAAGGAAAGTAATACATATATCACTTAAGGCATCTAGCTTAAAATATTAAAAAGGAGGACAGAACTATGGAAAGGGGGGTTCTTTTAGAAAATTGCCCATGGACTGTATTTTAATGTTCTGAAGCTGTTCCCTCTGGCTATTTTATACAATACCCAGTTTTCTCGAGTTTCAGAAGCACTAATGGTTCAATGGATGAAGAATCAGAGAAGGCTCCTGAACTCAGCTTATGCTCCCCTCTACTACCTTGAAGTCCTATTTCCAGCTAGTCTTTTAGAACTGTAGAGCATTGCAATGGGGCAAAAATCCCTCTGCAGTGTTAACTGTTGCCTTCTTTGAAAGGAATTCATTTTAAAGCAGAGAAATTGGTTGTATATGATTGAAATATTTTGTCACTTTTTTTTTCCCCTGAGAACTGGTAGAAGCTTGGTTTAATGCAACAATTACAGTAATTAAATGCAACATTGTTTGTGTTTAGTATCAGGTTTTTCCTCTTTATTCCCAACATTTCTGTAGATATTTCTTGTGGGTTTTGATGTTTAAAATAAGTTACTTGAAATGTCATGAATATCCAATAGAAATTTAATAAGTAGCAAGCCACTCTCCCCAGCTGAATATGGAGACAGTGCTTTTTTAATCCTTTCCATGACCAACAGTTCTTGGTATAATGTTAAAATACAACATAAAAATCCCATGCAAAAGTCAACTATATATGACTTCAGATACATGCTGCATACTGTCTGGCTACAAAAATCATCAAGGTAAAAATGGCTTGTTTTTATGACAGCAGCAAACAACACTGCCAAGATTTCAATTATCAAAATAAAACCAGGGAAAAAATGTAGATAATGCAAAAATATAACTGAAGTTTTTTAAAAAGAAATTCTGCACCTGCAAAATCTCATTTTAAGGCCTTTTTCTACTAGACTGTTCTGAATGAATTGGAAATTACTGAAGCATTGTTGAAGCAAAGCCCTGTTCTGCTGAAACTTCACTGTAATCAGAACATTCCACTTGAAGATACCACTTTTGCCAAAGGCTTTGATGGAAAGTCTCAAAACAATTGGGTATTTTAAGAGAAGCAGTCTGAGGTATTAGAATTTTATCAGGATGAAAACTCTTTTTCATTTTTTAACGAGCACTAGGTGGAAGTGCACATCTTGTCCCTTCATTCCACTGTTTTAATTCCTGTGTCACGTTGATGGCGATCATGGTCTTTCACTAGCTCTTACTTATCTGTTCTCCATCAGCAATGAAAGTTGTCCTCTTGGTCTGGAGAATAGACCTGATTCTGTCCTGCTCCACCACATCATCTGAAATAGTCTTCCACAGAAAGATGGCAGTTTTAACAAATTTATGCACAGTGTTATTAAGGTAAATTTCTCAAGTGTGATCTTGAATCTGAAACACAAAATACCTGTGAGTAAATGGGACTAGATATTTTTTGGGGACTTAGCCAATGCAGGTACTATCAAACCAGGGAGAGGAGAGATGGGATTCAGATGTCCCTTCCAGGAATCTCAGCCACTCTGAGTCCTTCCCTATGCTTATTCCTCTTTTTTTTCTTTTTTCTCCTTTCTTTTGCTGAGTAACCCTCTTCAAGATGATGTCCACTGTTTTATTGCACTGTTATTATTGTGGTGATAGATCTTGGCTCCATCACGATAATTACCTTGTTTCTCTTTGCTCTCCTTTGGCATCTGGAATGCGGTGGTTAGACCCACGTAGCAGAGCTGTCAGCTGCAGTGTGCTGACTGGCAACACAATAAATGTGCTCTAAAATTGTATGAACACTGGACTTAGGTCTCAACATTTCAGCATTTCTTTTGCTCACGTTCCATTTTTTTTTAATTACTATTATTTCTAATAAGTACTATGAGTTATCTAAGTTAATTCTAAAGTTCTGTAGATCTATATTCTGTACCTGGTGCGCTGGTGATTAAGATTCTTCACCATATGTATGTAGTAGCAGGGAGGAACAGCTTGGCACTGTGATATTTTATTTTATTTATTTATTTAGCTCATGCTGGAGATTCATAGGGACTCCCTGGTCTTACAACTGTGGCTCTGTAGAGCCTAAAGCCAGGAGAAAAACAAGAGCTAAAACAAGTTGAGAGGAGATAGATAACATTCTCTTAATAGTCAAGTAGTATTTTAATTAAGTAAAAATATATGCAAAAAGAAATCTGTCAGCGCCTTCTCAAGAAACAAAACAACATTTCCTTCTCACAAAGAAATTATTTTTCTTTTCATACTGGGTATTTTGTAGTCAGCTTATGAAGACCAAATGTTAAAGTCATTTGCCTAGATGTCACAATTCTAGCTTGTTTTACAGGTAAGTAAGGTGCTTAAATGAGTATGAAAAAGTAATGAATGCTAAAACACTTGAAACCCACACTTTCTAACATTTAGTGATGCTGCAGTAACAATTTAGGTTAAGCTGATCATACTAATTTTATGTAAGTTAGTATGATTTGCAAAACCATTCTGTCAAGGTAGAAGTTTTTAATCTTTAGTTTCTTAAAACAGTTTTACATAAAATACATTCCCACAATTCAGTGCTATCAGCATATGAATAAATTACATTTACTACTTTTAAATACTGATTTGACCCTTTAGCTCTCCTTGCAAATGTGATGCAAACACCACTGATGTCACAAGAAACAGTTTCCTTGCTTATAGTGAGTATTTGGTTCAGTTCTTTTTCATGAAATAAATATTTAGACAAGAGCATACATGACCATATTCTCTTGTAGTGTAGGGGAATGCAGTGATTTGGTTGCGGGTGTGTGTGTCTGTCTCCCAGCTTTCAGGTGACCTTCCTGAGTCATACAGTTGTGTTGGCACATATGTACCCTTTCTACCTAAGGTTTAATTATTCAATACCATTTCCAATGGTTTTACCACAAAAGAGCTGAGACAGGCCTGGCCCACAAAACCCAATAATTGAGTAACTGGAGCTTTCACTCAGAAGGTGCAAGATGTTGATTGAAATCACTGCATAAAAAAGGAAAGGATCTTGAGTGAACACTGTAACTATAATGCTGTTTGGAAAAAAGGGAAGGGAGAACCCTACCATACTTTGTAGTGACTTGCTAGATTCTATAAGTTCCCAGGTCTTCCCCAGAACTACACAGGAAGCCAAGGCTTTCAATTTCCCACAGGACATTCCAGTAAAAAGCACGCATTCACGCAGAAAACACACAAAACTGTCAGAGTATTATGGCACCCTGAGTTCTTCTGTAGATAAAGCCTCGGCCCACTGACCCCATTCCATCTTTTCTTCATGTATTTAAATACATATGTCCTCTTCTGAATGGCTTACAAAAAATTAACCAGTAAGTCTATATGGTCTGAATTAATATGTGAAAGGGCTGATGAGTGAGTAGCTGGACTAAATATGCAAATTACAAAGTTTTCTTTGTGGCTTTATGTAAGTTGATGTTTTAAGAACTTTATCAACGTCAATGTGTCAGCCTGCATTTCTCTGTGAAATCTTGAAACTGCTCTTTCATCTATGTTGTAAACACATCAACAAGTATGTAGAATGTCTTGACTTTGAAATGCTGTCACCTACTTTCTGTATCGTTGTCAGCAGTCAGCTTGTTATAAAAGTGTTTCATATCTAACTCGGTTTCTTTTGGTAGTGTGTCGACATACTGCATTTTTCAACTGTGTTCCTTGCTGCCTCTTCCATTTTTATCAAAAATTCTGTGTGACAGAAGTTTTTCTCTTTCTTTGCAACATGTTGGTACCTCAGGTTCTCCACTGTCACCAAAGCAGTTGTGCTACTTTGAGGATAAGTTGAGTCTGTGTAAACCGTCTTCAGCGTTTTGTGCAAAAGTGCAGCGGGATTTTGAACTCAAATGTTTTTGTGATGGTGACAAGTCCCCAAGCTTTACTTCTTAGTTTGGAAGTCTCCCAGAACATGTTCAATCTAATACAATGCCTATTCCTGACATGCTCTGCAATGTGGAGTCCACCATTTGCTTGGAAGAAGCCCATCTGGCGATAGACAATTTCTTAAATGTGAGTGTACTCAGGCTTTCTATTCTGCTGCTTCTCGTGTAACTTTCTGTTTTGTTTTGGGCTTTTTTTTTCAGAAGATAACATGTCAGGAACTGGTACAATTGCCTCAAGTGCCCCAGCTGAAAGCTAAGCAGCTGTACAAGTTACAGCATTGCAGAATGTAAGACACTTGCTGTTTTCAAGTTCTGAATTATACTTGTTTCACAAGGATTTTCAGTCAAAAAATACAACACTGATGAAGTTTAGCGGTACAAATTTGGATAAATCGGAAAAAAAATATGCTGTTCAAATGCTTTCAAGACCTGTGCAGTAGAATTGCATATATCTGTACATGAAGGTCAGTGAACCCACAAAAGCCCTTCTGTCCTGGGGATGGCTGATGGGAAGTGGTGAATGAATTCCTTGTTTCGCTTTGCTTGTGTGTGTGGCTTTTGCTTTGCCTATTAAACTGTCTTTATCTTGACCCACAAATTTTCTCACTTTTACCCTTCCAATTCTCTCCCCCATCCCATCACGGGGGGTGAGTGAGCAACTGTGTAGGGCTCAGTTGCCAGCTGAAGTTAGACCACGACAGGCCTACATCGTGTGAAGTTCCTAAATGAATGCGGTCCAAGTGCTGTAAAACACAACTATTTTCCTGGTATCCGATATGGATTCAGGAGGGTTGGCTTATGTCCCTTCCATCATCTGCTAGGGTATGTAATACTTCTGCACTTGTACTTCCTTCTGTTTATCACTTCCACTGCAACCCTAAAGCTCTACTGAGGACTAGATTGCACTTTGTTAGCTGTGTACCAGAGACACAGCTTTGCACTTCATCTTTTTATGATGCAATCAGTAAATACTATTATGTTATCAAGCATCAAATTAAATTCAAAATCATAAGGCTGAAGGCAATGCTCTTCATGATCATAAAAGTTAAAACAGATAAGTATTTGAGAAAATACAAACTTTGAGGAATGTATGCTTTCTACTTTAATGCAAGGAGAATAAACTTCATTTCTGAAGAAAGATTACTGCATGAACTTCCCCCCCCCATCAATATAGATCACATTCCTGAAAAGTAACATATCATAAAGAAATATTTTCTAGTTATGATATGTTTCAAAGCCAGGTTGACATGAACCAGAGATCAAACAAAATCTGTATACATGGACCTACTTTGAAAAAGCTAAGGATCTGTAGGGTGTTAAGATCGTATAGTCTGCAGAAATTTAATTGGCATATTGTTGCTGTTTAACTTAAGATGCACAGCTACAGCATGGAAGATTATTAGAAATAACTGAGTAAGCAGGCTGTCATCCTAGGAAAGACAGTTTAAAATTATCAGAATTATCTCTCGAGTACATATGTGTCTTAGCCCTGACTACATGAAGCCATTAATCATATTGGCTGGACCTTTTTCACCTCACCTGTGGATCACACTGCTGTTTTAAACATGGTATACATATATGTGGCTGAGGTGCTTTATTCCACCTTCATCAACACAAGTTTAGTACGTAGGATGGGACCAGGGAAGGAAGAAAGGAAGTAAATTCACTCTTTTGGTGAATAACTATAAAAGTGCTATATGTAAATCAATATATTCTAAAAATTCATCTTCTATCAGACCCGTATTTTCAAAACTCAGAAACTTTCTCTGTCCCTTGAATGTGGACAAATACCTCAGTGATATTAAGATTTCTGTATAAGCCGCTTTTCCAAGGTGAGAAACATCCCTTTTCCTGAGAATTACATTTCCTGACTTATTCTATAGACCTTTTCTTTCCATAATGTATTTTCTTGCTGGTTTAACAAGCAGCAGCAAGTTAGCAGGCTTTCACTTACAATCCTAACTCAAACTCAACTAGTCTGCAAGTATTACTGAGGAATATTTGTAGAACTGAGAATTGGGAAGATGAGCACTTTGGACCTATATTTATTCAGTGATTCAGAGTGATACATGAAGGCTACTATGAGTAATTTTTTTTAAATTGCCAAAACTGTACACAAAATGAAATTCGTAAACAGTGCATGTTACCTCAAAACATGGACAGAAAAAAGACTCTCTTCTCCAGGGAACTAGTTTGATAAAATGATAAATAGGCTCATACTGCAACAAGGAAACATTATCACTTAAGTTCCCTGTTCCTGCATAGAGCTCACCACAGAAATGGCACTATTCACAACATTAACTTTTATTAGAACTGTTTCTATTTTTTTACAAATAAGAAAATTATTCTAGGAAAAATCTGTAGATTTTATAATATGCTTATGTAATGAAAAGACAGAATCTACAAATGTATTCTTTTTCAGGGGGTTCTGAATAATTTTTCTCAATGATAGAATTACAGTTTCCAATCCAGAGCAAGAAATTATGCTGACAGGATATCTTATCAAAGTGACTGAACCATCAGAGGATCTGGAATCCAGATGTTAGCCATTGTGCAGTAGTAAATATCATTGATTCATAATAATTTAGAGCAAAAAGCTATTAAAATAAGAGCACTTTGTTGTACCTTATACTTCTGTTGAGATCTGACTTCACCAAAATAGCTCTAGCTTAAAAAGCATCTATTCCCTTCCTCCCTTTAAGGAAGTACACTGTTGGAATTGACAAGATGAAAGTAAATATTATTTTCCAAAACAGTGGTTGCAGATATAACTTTCAGGTTTATTTGTCATTTATACAAAAGCAGATTCCATGGACACTTTATCAATGGGATATTCTTTGTTTTACTTTTAAGGGAAGCAGCAATGACTTGCCTCCTAGGAAGTACACTCCAAAGGAGGAAATATCACCATGGCATTAATCTTATTTTCTTTCTTTCTGCCTATGTCTCATTTTATCAACTGACCCTATGATTTAAATATCCAAAAATTAAAAAGTATCTGCTATGTAAACTGTGAAATCTATGCTCAATATTATCTCCTTTGTCATGTGCAAAATTGCTAATGTCTCTAAATAGTATATGACATAAAATAATGTGTTTGTACATGATGAGATTTGTTCAGGGTGGAGTTGTGAATGTAGAATGTGCTTGTTTTGTTAATCTGAAGTAAGATGCTAATAATGAAAATGGTCCTTGGTGGTTAGTCTATGCTTGAGGGTCTCAGTGGGAGGAGTTCATCTCTTAAAAGAAAAAATGTATGGGTAAGAAACTGAAAAAGGAAACAAAGGTAAAACAATACAGAAAAGTACGTTTTCCCCACTTCGCCATGGAAAAAAAAAATAGTGTTAAATATACTTTACTTCAGCCGTATAAACAACAAAGTTCAAGAGCTAAACTTCCTGGGGAAGCATATGTTAGGGGCACAGGAGGAGCAGGCTGCTTGCTGCAGCCCTGGGGAGCAGTGCCTTGTATCAGGTCTGGGAGATCCCCTCCGGCCGACATGCAGAGCAGTATTGCCAGGTCCCAGCGGGAGCTGCGTTTAGCTCTCTTAAGACCTAATCTTGCAAACACTTATGCACATGAGTAATTTCAGCTGCCACAAATCAGTTTATTCACCTGTTTTAAGTTTTTTGCAAGTGCGGTGCAACATCAGGCCCACATTTGTAAATGCTAGCCACCAGGATAAAATGGAAGAAACTCCCCTTTTCCTTATCTAAGCAACTTTATTTTTGTTATATTTTTATGTCCCAATTTTGACTGGAAAAGGTTACAGCTGCAAATTTATTTTTTTAAATTCTTGATTCTTACAATTTCTTTATTAAATGAATCATTGCAACTGTCTCAAGCATATGGCAAAAATCCTACAGTTCAGGGGTCACCTGTGATTTTAAGACCTTCTAATACTTCACAGTGATTTCTGTTATGAGGTAGGGCACTTGTTAGAGACAAATGGTGTTGTCACATGTCTGAAATTGTGGATAAAGCCAAACAAAGGAAACTGAGAGAATATAGTGACGATTGTCAGCCTGCTTCTGTCTTGATACTTTTCTGCATTTAATTTGTTTGTAGCTGATTTGTTCAATTTCTACATTCTGAAGAAAACTGAATCTTCTAACAGTTTTGTATTTACTAAGTATGCGTATTATTCTGTCATCGTATGGATCACTGACCAATGTCTGGTGTTCATGATTTTCTAGTTGTGTTGTTCCAGAACATGCAGGTTTATGACTTAGTATGTGATCTCCATGAGCTGGAAAGACTCAAAACATATGGCAGATCAGATGTTAGGCTTGGGGAAAATCAAAAATTAAACTGTCTCAGTACAGTTGAGAGACTGCTTTGCTATATATTTTATGTGATTTGCGTGTGTGTTGAGGGAGATGTCACCTAGGGAAGGGAATTGAAGAAAAAATAGCTTTAAAAAATGAACTGTTTGTATTATCGCTTTAAACTTTAAAGTCTGGTCAGCTAAAAGCAGATGTTGTGAACTAAGATGGAAACTTGCCTGAGGCTAGAATCGAAGAAGGCATTCTCTAATACTAAGAAGTAAAAATGCTTTCTGGTTTCAGAATTTATTATAAGCACAAAATGAATGCTTATTGTACATTCATAAGCACAAACACTACCCCACTTTTATTCAAATTACTGAATAATATTGGTGGCTTCAGAATTTAATTTCAGACAATGGGTTCATTAGCAATCTTGACTGTATTCTAACCTCTTCATCATAAAATCTTTTGTTATTCTGTGCTGGCCAAGATCCTGTCATGTTGGAAGTAAGAATGAACTGCTTCTCACCCTTGGCTGGCTGCCCAGTAATTATATGAGGAGGTGGATTAAAGCATCCAAACATGTGGTGTAAATTTTGGAATATTGTAATATGACACGGTTCTGATGCAAATCTTCTTAAGGTAAAAAATAATAAAGGAAAGACCTCACATACACAGAATTGTAAAAAGGAGCATAACCTTTACTGCATGCTTTTAATTGACCTGGGCTTGCACAGTCTGAGAGAATACACTTACATTATGTAAACATACAATGTCTAAGAATTTGAAATGGAAAGTTAAAAAGTAATCAATATTTTCAAGAAAGAAAAACAAAAAAGTTGATTAAATAAAAATTATTTATGTTAAAATCAATCAATATTTGAGAAAATCTTGTCTCCTTTTCATCTATTTATGTATGAGGAAATACATATTTACAGTAGTTGCCTCTATAGTATTTGTTGAATGGCATGAAGCTTTGAACCAGCTTAAAATTTAGTCTTTCTGAGACAGTTCTGCAATTTATTTTAAATTTACTAGTTCAAAAGCTATGCTCCAATGGCAAGTCCAGAATTGTAAGTTGTGGTACTTCTGTGGGGGGAAAAAAACACCCAGACACCACCCCCCACCCCCCCATTTTACAAATACTTTATGTGATATTGTTCCAATTCCTATAAATTGTTTGAGGCAGCTCTGTTGCTCTAGTTCAGCAGTAGCAGCAAGAAAAAAAAAATGATTCTCAGAAATCCACTAGAAAATATTTTAAGGATTACTATTTCCATTATATTTCTTTCTTCCTGTAGGAATCCTTTTGATAACAGAGTCATATGGTGCAGGAATCAGCTGCCTTTTCTAATTTGTATCAGGGTAAAAGTGAGTAAGAACTTTTCAACAGAGTGATTTCTGGTAAGTCAATGTTTGGACAAGCTCTGGCACTACTGGGGTCCCTTCACTTTTTTTTTTTTTCTGTTTTGAAGAGACTTCAGCCCTTCCTTTCCTCTCTTTCCCCTTGGTTTCAGGATTTGTGAGTGTAGGTGATTTGTCAGGTGTTACGGCCGGGCCGCGCCTCAGACCAAAGACAGCCGTGGCAGCGCGGGCCCGCCGCCCTCCATTTCGTGCCACCGGGAGGCCGCAGACCCTACTGCGGTGAAAGAAAACCGGAGCCGGCGGGCTCCGCAAACTCCGGAGGGCAGCCTTGCCCCGCAGCGGCGCTAGGAAAGGGCCAGGTGGCAACCACCGCTCCCCGCTTGCTCGGCCAGCCCGGCTGAGGCGGATATTGATCGCGGGACGCTGCCGGGGCGCTGTAGCACTGCCTTGGGCCCTCCGTTGCCGCCATTTTGCGCGGAGGTGGCGAGAGGCGCTGCTGGTGAGGTGGAGCGACTGTCAGCCTCTCCTTCAGTCGAGGGAGGAGGGCGGGAAAACGAGCCTGGCTGTGAGGGGGCCTTAGGGGCTGGCAGGCACGCACGGGGGAGGAGCGCTGTGAGGTGGGGATGGCCCCTGCTCCGTCAGGACACCCGGTCCACGGCTGGCAGCGAACGGTGTGCTTGGGGCGGCACTCTTGAAGGTTCCGACCTTCACTTTGGGCCCCCTGGAGAGAGCACTGAGGTGAAATACAGAGGTCTGAGGAAAGCATTGGGCTTTAGGAGGGAGGTGAAAAGCAAAGGGGCTTAAAACCAGAGTAAAACCCCTTGTGGCATGCAGTGTTTGTAGTAAGCTGTTTCTTAAAACAGGTGCACAAGAGGTCTTTGCTTACAGGAGCTGGCAAGCTCCTCTTTGTAAGCCTGAATCGATGGTCTCTGCTGCTCCTGCAAACACCTACTCATTTCATTCTGCTATCTTGAATATGCATTTCCCCTGTGCTATCAAACACCATTGAGAGTATCGAAAAGACCCTTTCATTCCTGTCTGTCTTGGAGACGTGTCCCTGCCCGCTTGCCTTTTTTTTTTTTTTT
>VXBL01006379.1:33818-115653 GCA_013400195.1 Aramus guarauna
TCTTTTCTTTAGTTTTCTCCTCTCCTTTTCCCCTCTTCAGTCTGAGAGACTTTTCACTTTTTCTTGGCTGGTGATTTTGAGTGGGGTTGCCACAGCTGACAGCCAGCAAGCAGGTGGATGAATGCAGAACCGTGTAAAGGAGTGTTGTGCCATGGCATATCCTATCGTTTTTCTGTACGTCATTAAGCAATTGGAATTAATGGAGCCAGTCAAAGAATAAATGACATACAGAAAGTAGGGGCCTGGGAGATTAAGCGTGAGTAACAAAGACTGCTCAAGGGCAGGAATCACAAATCCAAGTTATTTAAATAGAAGTTGCATAATCATAGATTGCAGATTTTTTCCACATGAGGTATGAAAACCATTTCATACTGGTGTGCAGTGTTTGCAGCTCCTTGGAGCTGATGGAGTGGTGGTTATTCAGCTAAATAAGCACTTAAGGCAGATAATTACTACTTGAATAGCTACAACTTGATAGTACTGACACTTTCTGCTGCCACTACTGATACAGAAGCCTTAGAACTCCTGCTTTAGATTATTGACATTGAAAGCATGTGAAAGAATGATGGCAAAATTAACCATTTAATCTTTGTTAGATTTTTTTATTTTGGTGTGATTTCTAAATTCTAGACTGATTAGTAGGAAAGAAAAAGCGGCAAAACCTGGCGGTGAGGAAATGGCAGAAATTGGCAGAAGTGGTATTGCAGACTTACTCTGAAAAGTGAGCGTAAAAGAGGCATTGACAGATTTCTTGTTTGAAGTTCTAAAACCTATCTTCTTCACTGTGTTCACAGACAGTTTTGATTATATGCTCTATATTCTGCCAGTATTGTGAAATGTGTTCTGTTTTAAAGTTGAAACATTTCTTTAGAATATTTGAAGTTTTACAGCTTCTGTGGAAGAAAAATATTTTTAAAAATTTTGATTCACAGCTGACAGTATACAGTAATTAAACAAACCTGAATCCTATGGGCAAAGCACTTGAAAAGATTTTTTGCATATGTTACTAATGATATGCAGGAGTACAAAAAATGTATCACCTTTGGTTTATCTATGCAGATAAAGAAAATAGCTTTGCTGTGTTATGCTATCACCAAATTTGGTCCTTACTGAGCTTTATAAACTCTGTTGAAGGGGATTTGGTATTTTACCATTTGTTTCAGTGAATCTAAGATTTTTGACTCATAAAATCCTTTCTGTGTTATTCTTTTAGTGAGATCTTTGCTTTTTAAAGTTGTCCTTAAGCAAAATTAAGAGCTGTAAAACTTCTCCACACAAACACATAAAGAAAATATGTCTAATGCCTAGGGTTGGTGCTAAATGAAAAGTGTTTCTATTAACTGGAGTATTTTTTAAATGATATGATAAATATATTATAAATAACTTAGAAATAATCTCTGTTCCTGATGTTTCAGAACAAACCTGTTAACAGGTTAAGGAGTTGGGCTCATAGTCCAATTATCCAGGTAAGCAATTTGCATGTAGGTTTAAAAAAAAAAATCCAATTTGCTTGTAAATTAAAATAATTGTTGGGGGTTTTAGATAATAGAATAATTTTATTTTGTAAAACTTGACAGAATCCAGTCATAAGACAGATCATATTTTTCCATCAGAATGGAAACAATCTCAGAAAAAAAATGTAGTCTTCAGTTGTATAAAAGAATCTTAGCATTTTTCTTAGAAATTAAATAATTTAACATAAACTTTATCTGGATCTTCACTCTTACCCACTTTTTCCCTCCTGACATGTCATAATAATGTAAAGGTGCTTTAAAGTGCTGCACTACAGGATTTTTTTGGTCATAAGTAATAGGAATCATATTCTATCAGGAGAGGGATTGTCTTTCTGAAGAAGAATTAAGGATGCAGGCAAGAGCTCTAAAAGAAAAAAATAGAAATATTGGCACATAACTAATAAGATTTGTATTCCTTATACAGGTTAAATTCTAGTAATTTCACTTTCAGAATTCCTTGTTCTGCCTTTTGCAGATTAAGAGACTTCACATTTGATCTAAAAATGTTCAGCTCTGCAGACATGGGCTTTTCATTGGATAATTTATTTTATGAAAGACCAGATACAAGACAAAGGTAAAATCTTTTTTTGTTGAATATATAATTGTTTTCCAAGTTTTTTCACACTTTGAATCATTTTACAGCAGACTTTTTTTTTTGTAATTTCCTTTTCTGTCTATCAGTAGAAATGTGGGGCTAGAAATTCCCAGTTTCATAACTCATACTTTGAAGTGTTTTTTCAAGCACACTGAAGTTTGAATGATGCAGGTGCATCTTAGGGCTATGAGAAATATGAGTTAGCATAAATTTTGCCTCTTACATTTTCTGTGATTAAAAATCACATGAATTAAATAAGAATATTTTTAGCAGGAGAAACAGTAGGTTATTTATGGTTACTGATTTTGAGTTAGATGTTGTGGAGAGTGCTTAAGGAATGCTTTTACCTTATATTTGGTTTTTTTTAGAAATAGGTATTTGGAAAATGAAGAGCCCAAGATTTGGTGTATTGCACCTGCTCCAGCTATTGCTGAAATTCCAGCTGCAGAGGAGTTACAGAGGGAACTGGAAAAAAACACAGCCAACACTCATATGGGTAAAATATCATAAAATAGAATAATAGAGTCATTTAGTTTGGAAAAGACCTTTAAGATCAAGTCCAACTGTAAACCTAACCCTGCCAAGTCCCACTAAACCATAATATTTGACATTCATTTTGAATGGCTTAACAAATGACTAGCTTGACAGATAATCCCTCCTTTCTCTTTTAATGTTGTGAAAAATGAAATACTCTAGGTATGCAAATATAGCCAAAGAACGTATTTTAGTTGAGAGTGATGCTTTTACATATGTCTGGACTATTAGCAGTCATCTTTGGGCATATACAGGCTACAAGTTTACTGTGCAGAAGAGGGCAAGGTAAGAAGTATGATTAAAATCTCACTTACTCCACATTGTTCCATGAAGCATCATAACACAGTGGGAAGCAGCTGTAAGAGCGTAACACAACACATGGATCTGATGACCTGTCTCCCACCCAAGGAACAGAGACTTTATATCAATGTACCTTTCTTCTTCCCTTTTTGGAGCTTTTTTCAAATTCCTATTCAGGAGGCCAAATTT
Organism: Aramus guarauna; assembly: GCA_013400195.1. NCBI lineage: Eukaryota > Metazoa > Chordata > Aves > Gruiformes > Aramidae > Aramus > Aramus guarauna. Next base: position 36,951 of record VXBL01006379.1, read on the forward strand.
GAGTGTGGCCATTGATTGCTGTAAGTGCAATATTCCTTCCATCTAAACATTCAGGATCACCTTAAGGAACTTCATTCTAAAGAATTTGGTTGCTTTATCTCTGTCAACTATATTTCTGTATTTCTTAGCTGTTGTGCCAGTTTATGATATTCTCTATTTAGGAATTTTAAGACTGAAGGGGTTTTTTTCTACTTTATGCAAGAAAAACTCCATTAAGAGCTATTCATTTAAATAAGCTCTCTGGTGTTTGTGGAATTAAAACTGTTGGGGTTATGTCACAAACAATCCATTGTAATTCTAGGTTTCTAGATGGATAATACTGAAATTAGTAGGCTGCGGAATAGAGCTGTTCTGCAATCTTGTTGCCTTCCTTTTGCTGACAGCCATGTTTGTATGGTCAGCCAGATCAGGACACCGATCCTACTGAGAACTAACCCTGCAAAATGCGATAATTAACCAAAATGACTATGAAACCAGCCCGTCACTGACATCATTACAAATTTTAACTGTTGAGATTGCAGGTTTTATATCACAGCTGTTTGTAGTAGGAACTTCAAGCTTGGTCATTGTGTCATTTTTTTTTAAAGACTGGTTTTATTCTGGGACAAGGTGTAGAGTTTCTAGCTTACAAACTACTTTGCAGATCTGAGGAAAAGTTTTGCTCCATTGCTTTGTATAGGAAGCATAGAGAGTGACCCTATTTTTATAACTATGTAATTGACAACAGATGCATTGCATTCATCAGCATGATTCATAAAATATACACTAAAGTTCTTGCAATAAGATAGAAATATCAGTTCATATAATACATGTGAATTTGGCTTATTCTGTGTGGAAGATATTTAATAAAATGTCTATGAATAGGAATATGAATTTTAATAGAAATAATAATTTATTGTTTACATAGGAGGGAGGAAGCACCAAAAGTTTATACAACAATGTAAGAGTAACTCTGAGGAAGTAAATGATAAATCACCAGCACCTGTTCATTTTGGCATAGCCTCTGAGAAAGAAGTGCTCCAATTAAGTGTGGGAGAAAGAGAGAAAATTAGTTTTCGGTGTGAAAGTCTGAAAATGGTTTCATTGTTTCTCTCATCTGACCGAGATAAAGCTAAAACAGGAACACGGTTTTCTCAGCAACCTGTTGCAAATTTTTCACAAAATAAAATATTAAGTGATTTTCTAGAAAACAGTGATGATGAGAGTGTCCATTCAACATTAAGAAAAAGGTACGTGTCTAGTCAATTCTGATAATTTATCAGCTGTCAGAATCATATTACTATTTTAGATACATTTGTTAAATGCAGAGTTTAGGATCCTTCAGTTGAAGGTACTTTAACAGAGCTCCAGACGGTAATTCTTTTCAGTTTAAGAAAAAACTTTCCTTTTGGCAGTGTTTTTGTACTGTAATTAAATGTGTCCTGAGCTCAACCTGTTTACAAGAAAAGTAAGGACGAGGTTTACTGCTTTAATTTTAAAGAAATTGTTAGATTACAAAGGTTTTTAAAAATACTATTTTGAGTTCTTTATCCACGTGGTAAGGAGCAAGAAGACTAAGATCACTTGCTCTTCAGAGCAGAGAGGAATACCTTGAGCACTTCTCAACATGTCATCAGTGTTGCCTGGAAGGAGATGCCCAGCTCTTCTTATTCCTCAGAACCTTTATGTCTAATGTTTTTTATTATGCAGAGATAGACAGTTAATCTGCTATTGGGAATTCAGAGCCCATCTGGACAGGCAGTTTATTCTTTCAGGTTCTTTCTGGAATGAAAGTAAAGTTAAAATGTATCTTGAAAGGCGTCTTCTGCAGGTAGAAGAGTGTCAGATCAAATAAAGTTAGATACAAACTTTTCTTATGATTGTATCTTACTACTGCTTCTAATACGAGCATACATATTTTTCACATATTAGAGAAACTGTGTAACATTACAATAAACTAATGAAAATCCTGGTTCTTTTGCAGCTTATTTGAAATGTCTGGTTATATGTACCAAAATACAGAATTTAAAGATAGTTCTACAGATGTGAAAGAAATTGATACTTACTTAAATACAAGTGAAAACATGAAAGAAGTGAGAAATGAAAATTTATGGAGAAATAATCATCATGCTCCAATAAGTAAAGACTCGGATTTTACTCTGCATAGGGTAAATGATGGGGATACTGTGTCTAAAAATGGAATTAAAATGAAATCATTTTCTAATGCTTCAGAAATTCTGGATACGACAGGTAATTATTATTACTCTATTTCAAGAAAAATTGTCCACTGTCTGTCTTTGGTATATAATAATAATGGATATCCATGATCTGAGATAGAGTGGAGAATGTTTTCCCACTAGCTCAAGGTGAGATAATTGGCTAAACTTGATAGAAGGTACTGCAATTCTATGGAACTTAATTGTGTTGTTGTTTAATATGAGCTGAATTTATGACAAAGAATCACATTTTCAAAAGTGCCAAGTCATGTAACCCTTTTTGAAAAAGTAATTTCAAATCAACCCCCTAAACAATTTGAAAATGAGCAGCCTTGTTCCTTCATGTAGTAAATAGTCTCATCTTCATTTGAAACCAGAAATTGAAAATGGAATGTTTATTTGTGAGTGGCTCATACTTGTATCTTTGTAGAAATAGATTTTTAAACAGGACAAATCTGGAAAATGGAGGAAAGTGCTGAGAATTTTGATGAAATGATAAAATAGTTGTTTTAGAAATTATTTTTGTTTTTTAATAGTTTTTAAATACATGTGGGCTTTTTCTAGATTTTAAGCTTTTTGGGACAGGGACTCATTGCATCTGTAGAATGTACCTTGTGTACCGGGCTAACTGTTACACAAATACAGAATAGAAAAAATAGTCCTAGCAGAAAATTGTAGGACAGAGCTGTGTCTTAGGATGGGATTTGGAGGCTGGCCAGGAATGGAATTCTGATTGCCTTCTCATCAACAGTGACTAGATTTGTGGATGAAGGGAGAGCAGTGGATGCTGTTTACTTTGATTTCAGCAAGGCTTTTCATAGAATCATAGAATGGTTGAGAAACACTGTCTTCCATAACATGCTTGTAGCCAAGAGAGGACACTAGGAATGAATGGACAGTTGCATGGGTAAAAAAATGATTGGATGGTCAGGCACATAGGGTGGTGGTTAAAAAATGCCCGCCCTCTGCCCACATGCCTGCCGCAAGCGGAGTACTGCAGGACTCTGTCCTGGAGGAGGGGGCTGCCAGGGATCTCATGAAATTCAGCAGGAGCCAATGCAAAGTCCTGCCCCAGGGAAAGATAAGAACCTCTGGGGTTCCCTTGGACTGACTGGGGGCAGCTCTGCGGAAAAGTGGCTGGGGTGATGAGCATGTTGAACGTGAGCGAGCAGCGTGTCCCAGCAGTATGGAAGGCCACCAGCATCCTGGGCTTTGTTAACAGGAGCAAAGCTCGGAAGTTGAGGTAAGTGATTATCCCCTTCTTGGCACTTTTGAGACCACGTCTAGGTACTGCATCAAGTTTTGAGCCTCTGGTACGGGCAAGACATCCTTAAACTGGAGTGAGTTCAGCAAAGGGCCAAGATAGTCCTTTCAAATGATGAGCTTGTGACCTCTCTGTCCTATCTTGTCAGCTCCTTCTATATCACCATGAACTTTGTTAATAGCCTTGCAGCTCCTTACAGAACACATAGCTTGGGGTCAGGAAGATATTTTTCATGGATATTGGTTGAAAACAAGTCTAGTTTTATAAATTTACTTATTTTATTTCTTTAGGCTCTACAGGAAGAAAACTGGAAATTTTGAGGGCTGTTACAGAAATACGTATCCTTGTATTTGCTGTATCTGATTTACTGATTTTGTTATGATATTTTTACATTTACAAAATTATAGTGTTTAACATGTAGCCATAGGAACTCATGCATTACACTGTAATAGTTTTGATTTGTAACATAATGCTGGGAATTAAATGATGAATAGATATTTACCCTTTGGACTTCCAAAGCTAGAATGAAAATAGGACAACTTAGATCATTAATCGCTAAGCAAATTTATTCTTATTTCAAACATTCAAATTTTATCCTCAAAACTGTTTATTTTTAAAATGTAAAATTTTTAGTTTGCATAATATATATTTCAGGCCAGATTTTATATACAAAGACACACATACACATATATCCGCATACACTTTAAATAAAGGGAAAGTGAATTAGTATTTAGGCTTATTAGGAAAACTGAATCTTACTTTTTGTCTGATTTTATCAGGAGAAAATAAACTTCACATATTCCTCATAGATCTGTATTTATATTATAGTGTGCATAAAGTATACTTTTAGCAGATTTTGCAATAATTTTCCTCCTTTAACCCATAATATAACCATCCATCTATATCTGTCAAACTTTTTAAACTTTTTTTTTACGTTGTCTTTTCAATATTTTCTTTCTAGTAACCTGTCAAATGGCAGGTTAAATATCAGGAAGAGGAAATGTCTAAATCTAGGCAACTTAAATTCATGTGAATAGCTTTAAAAAGTCTCATAATTTCCAGAATTAGTAAGGACTCAGTTGTTATGATGTTGCCAGTTACAAATAGTCCATGTTCTGCGTTTTGAAAATAGATCACTTTAGAGAAGTAATTTTAGAGAAGTCTTTTTTTTATAAAAATCCTTATTTTCTTTACTTGCTTATCTTTACCCATTTTTAAATGTTTATATTTAACTACTTTTACTTCTTGTTTTACTCCTTTTTATTTTCCTCTTTATTTAGTCTTTTGATGTTACATTAATCTGAAGCCTCAGCAACTCACTGTTACTCTTGGTGTTATATCTGACTGTGTGTGCATCCTCAGCCTGATCGAATGGTTACAGTTAAGTCTGCTTGTGCAGCTTCAATGCAAGTCCAGACAAAGATCAACTCACTCATTTGGATTTGTAATGTAACAATACTCTTTTTCTTCTTACTCATATTTTAGATAAGAATGTTGTTGTCCAAAGAATGCACAATATTAGCAATTGAAAATATCTTTAAAACCAGTCAGCACTAAGAGTTCATAGGTGAATTTCTTTGCTACCGTTACAGACAAAATTATGCTAATTAATTAGTGTTACATTACAAATACAATGTGACCATTAACACTGTAGATATGCTAACAGCAGTGCTCTGCTTGCTCTTGTATCTGGTTTGCAGTGTAGAATAAAGCTTTTGTCCCTTGCAGTTTCATATTCCATAATTGCATGTCCTGCCGTGAAGCCTATGCCAGGGAGAGATTCTTGATTATTGGTATAATCCTCTCAAATAGGTAGCGTTTTTTTTGGTGAAGTGGAATATATAGCACAACAAAAACCTAAAGCTACTAAATCATTTAATAGGTTACTTTTTGATAATTTTTACAAGCCTGTATCAAGATTGTTGCATGTTTTGAGTTTGCATTTAAATTACAAGAAAGAGATGCATTTACAGTTCTAAAATAAATTTTATGATTTTCACTCAATTGTTTTCAATTCCTTAATGCTGTCAAGCAACCCAGTTTAGAAGTATTTTTAAGGACTTCCCATATTTTAACTATGCACAGTCTAAAGCTTTGGATGATGTAAGTATGAAACACTAACTGCAGCTGCAAGTAGTACTTTGTAGATAAATTTAAATGATACTTTGATATCCAGAACTTAAAAGGAATTAGAAAACTGTAATATATCTAGAACCTGTTCCTGGAATAGTTGAGCAGGGTTGTGCTTAGCTGGGAGAAGAGACCAAAAGAACTTTGAAAAATGTTTTTCTCATTTTTAAATACATTTGTGTGAAGACGTGACTTATGTGTGTATTTATGCATAGAGATTAGTAATATTTTTTTAAATTATTTTCACAGGAAGATTAAGAAAAGCAGAACTTTAGAGAAGGTTGTCCTTTTGGAGAAGTGATGTTTGTCCATGCCCTTTTTATAAGCTATACTCTTTCTTTAAAACTCAAAACTTACTTTGAAAGCAACCAATTTGAGAAAGACTGTATAATAGATATTGCAGAGGGAGATACAGGTTCCATCAGTCTTCAACAGCACATTTGAAATTTTTATTCAACCCTAGGGGAAATCCCAGTGTCATTCACAAATGTTTCTAAGCATGATTTTTAGGTTACTTTTGATGTTGCAAATATTTTTGTTTGAGTTTCTTATCCACTAGCTAAAGTTTTATAAAGAGAAGGTTTTAGGAATGGTGCTTATATAAGCAGAATAATCTTGTATTTAAATTATGTGCAGATCTAGCTGTATTTTTGCTTTTTTTCATTGCAATGTTGGTTTTAACATAGATTTTGGGTATTTTTCCTTACTTCCAAATTTGTGTTTATTTTCTGATGAGAGTTATACGTCATATTGGCCTGTAAAATAATCTTGTGTGACTCTTTGTTCCTAGAATAATGGAAAAATGTAGCTGTAAGCAAGATTTACTTTCATGAAAGTTGCAAAATCAGAGTTCTCAGGGCAATAGTGTTAAAAAAAAAAAAAATTAAATGGCTCATGTATTGGTACTCCTAAAGATAAGATTGGTACTCCTAACTTGTTTGTAAGGTACCAGGAAGGACAGAGTTTGCTTATCACTCATGTGTAAGACATGACACCTTGTTAAAAATTAAGATAAATCCGCATATTAAAAATATAATGGTCTTGGGGTTTGGTTTGGGTTTTTTGCTTGTTTGTTTTTTATTGGTAAGCTTGCAAAACTCTACTTGGTAGCAACTCTCTGGTTCCATGAAATGAGTTGTAAGCATTCAACTTGCTAGAATTTCTCTGGCTGATTCACAGTGAATGTTACAAAGGATTATTTAACGAAAATCAGGGAAAATTTTGTATTCATAAAGCATTCATACTTCATTGATTTTTGTAAGAATTGGAAAACTGGGAATGGTAGATGAAGAACACGGGTAGTTCCTGCAACTGTTCAGCAGTACTGTCAGTGTCAATCATTGCTACAGGTATTTTTATAAATCAAGTACTAGGTGATTCCCATTCATCCTTGTGAGCTCCTAATAGTCATAGAATAGTTTTAGAGCATTAACAGCTCAAAGGAAAGGAAGAAAGAATGACACTAGTGGAATCCATGAGAAGCTGGGGGGGAAGGAAGGAAATGAAGCTGCACAGAGCATGCTGTGTGGAGGAAGGGTGGGTGAGTGACACTGCAGAGGAAGGAGAGAAGAGTCATCCTGGTCAAAGGAGAATGAGGGAATCTGACACGGACATACCTGGTTTCTAAGATAGTGGAGGATAGAACATCAGGGAAGGAAGCATAGTCATACAAAACCTACTTTCATCATTATTGAGAACTTAACATTCTATTAAAATGATATATATTCAACAATGTTGGAATTTTGAATGCAGATTGAATTACAGAAGGAAAACAAATTGCACTTTGAGCACAAAATACATCTCTGATGAGCCTATGTTTGGTTGGAAGTCAGACATTGGCAGTGATTCTGTATTAATGTCATCTAAGGCTAGATGCTGGGTTTTTTGTTTGTCGCAGAATAGTAGACTTCATTACACAGTAACCTTAGATGAACAGTATCTCGTTTATTTTTCTGTAGCAGTTGTGTAGCAGATGACATTTGTTCTTTTGCTGTAACTTTAAGTTCTCATTTAATGCAAAATTTTTTAGAGGACTACATCTATGTAATAATAATTTCCTTGTGCCCTTTTCCCCTAGACAAGGCTTTTGGAATGTATGAATAGGTACAATGGATAGCTGTGTTATATTTACCACTTTGAAATTCTTTTCTAGCTTCTTTATACAGACAGGAATTTTGTGATTTGTGCCCCAACTGGCTCTGGAAAAACTGTAATGTTTGAGCTCGCTATTACCAGATTACTCATGGAAGCCCCACTTCCTTGGTTAAATATTAAAGTTGTTTACAGTAAGTATTATGCAGCTTTAAACATTTTGATGACAGCAATAGAAAATGTCATTCTGTAAATGTGAAGATCTGGAGTGACTGCTTTAATAATATTGAAATTAAATATGTTAAGAAATTGTGATCTACATCATTCTCTAAAAAGTTGTTTCTTTTAGGGTTTGTTTATTTGTGATACCATTGTAACTATTATTAGTATTTTACAGCACTGTGTAATTATAGTGTTCATCATTGCCCATACAAATAAAAATTCTAAAATCTTGTAAAGAATTTGTCCTCTGAGAAGGCAAGATGTACACGAAAAGAGAAAGAAGCAAAGGAAACTAAAACAAATTCATAGTGGCAGAGCCAGAAATCATGCAGTAGCTTTTTTATGCCTGTCTGTTGCTCTGGGATGAGGATCAAATTTTCCAATAGTTGCTTCCCTGGCACGGTTTTGTGCTAACTATTGCTTTCTGTCTACTAGTTCAGAGGCAACAGAGCTGTGATCTTCATGAGTTTAATTGACCTGTATAAGAACTAATGAAAATACTTGGACATAGTCACAACAATTACACTTTTGTTTCTTTCATTCCTGGATAATTGAGTTCATATCATGTAAATCAGATTAAATTGGTGGGTTTGTCCCAGTTTTAATTAATTCATACAGTGATATATTTGTCAGTCTTGCTCTTAATGGTTAATCTTTATATTTACAAAAGTTTCAGCTTTATTATTATTATTTTTTTAATTTCCAATGTGTTCAAATTCTTACAATAGAGGAGTGTTGATTTAGGTTTACCTGCTGGTGGAATTAGATCTGCTGACTTTTCCAGGTGTGACAGTGATGGAGAAGGAGACATGTCAATTTTCCGATTGTTGGAACAGAGGTGTTAATCAGATTACGTACTGCCGGAGCGTGCTCTGGTACCTAGTTCATCAGTGGCCCAATGTATGTGAATTAGCTTGTGGTAGTTGTGTAAATTAGTCGTTTCCCAGTAGCTTTAATGCATGCTAAGGATTGGTGACTGAAGTTCTGGCAGCAATCACTAGCGTCTTGCAGTCCTGCATAGTGAAAGATGATTACTTTTGCAGTTTTGTGAGTTACTTGCTGGTAGCTTAATCAGTTTTCTGAAGCTAGTGATTTCCCCTGCTTTATAGGCCACTGTTAGGCTTATGAGATTCTACACCTCTTTCTGAAGCAGAAACTGGTTCTTTAAATCTCTTCATCTTAGGGATCACTCGTCAGCAGATATGCAGAACTGGTTCATATTCCAGTGGCTCTAACTAGCCTAGAATATGATCACTGCAACATCTATTTTATTACTGTTTTTTTCAGTTCATGTGTAGATCACTTCTTTCACTGAAATCACTGCTTTTTCCATATAGATTACCCATCCAATATAGAGTTACATGTGTTGCTAGTGTTAGTCCTTGTAGAGAATTACTTCTGATTTCTAGAAATCAACCTCCATCTGCAAAAGTGTAGTATGTATCCTCGGGGGGAAAAAAAATAATTAAGAAATAGATTGTTTTAGGAGTCTGTTCATGAGGACCAGCATCAGAACTGCTACCTGCTGTGTTAGCTGCTCGATATGACCCTGACCACACTTAACGTTTGGTTTAGATAGAATACCAGAAGACATCAAAATCTATCTCCTGCTTGTGGATGGTTTCTCATTTATATCCCCTTTTCTGTCTGGAAAAATGTTGGTATTTGTATGATCTTCCATTAGAAAAGATGTATTTATGTCTGTGAGAAAACCTTTGATAGCTGAATGATTGTTTCCATGTGGGACTGAGGAAAAAAAATCAGGATTAAAAGGGCGAAGAAACAACCTTAGTTAAAGGGTTCTGTTTCTGATTGCTGATAGGGAAGAACTGAGGCCCAAAGCTCAACATTGATCTGTGCACATGGAATAGGATAATAAGGATAATAATACCCATTACAAATTTTATGGTTCTGGGAGCAAAGCTGAAAATTAGTGAAATTAAATTCAGGAAGTCATCTTAAAAATTTATACATTTAGCTGCTTTAGCAATATGGTTGAAGATTTGGTTTTCTTGATATAATTCTGATTATTTTGTGTAATTTTTAGTGGCTCCAATAAAAGCTCTATGTAGTCAGCGTTTTGATGATTGGAAAGAAAAATTTGGACCTATAGGACTCATCTGCAAGGAACTGACAGGAGATACAGTGATGGATGATTTATTTGAAATACATCATGCTCACATTATTATCACTACACCTGTAGGTTTCAATTCAGTTCTGACAAAAACCTAGAATAAACAGACATTAGTAATCTACTAATTGTATGCTACTAGGATTGCTCTTTTTTATTTTTTTTTTAATAAGTAGTAGTTTTATGATCCTTATGCTTGCCTGCACACTGCTGTGCATACTATTAGTTCATATAAACAAGTTAGTAATATAATATGCCAGATAAAACATATATGGCATGAGCTTAAATTAATTTAACGGATTTTATTTAAACGTTTATTAAAGTTTAGGCATGTCTGCCTGTACTGTACTTCTGGCATATGCTGGCCTTCAAAACATCTTTCACTTTCTGTTGTTTTGTTGTGTTGATTTTTTTTCTCCTAGGAAAAATGGGATAGCATGACTAGAAGGTGGAGAGACAACTCCATAGTCCAGCTTGTACGACTGTTTCTCATTGATGAGGTAAGAAAAATAATTATTTATATGCCCTGGTTTTGTTCTTGAAGTAAAAGGAAACTTAGAAAATGTAACACTTATTTAACACATGTATAGATTGTAACTGGACAAATATTTAGCAAATCTTTTAAAATTCCTAATAGGTGCATATTATAAAGGATGAAAGCCGTGGCGCAACATTAGAAGCTGTAGTCAGTCGGATGAAGACTGTTCAGTCTTCTCTTTGGCGTCTTTTAGAGACTCATGACACTGCTCCTCCCTTGAGATTTGTAGCTGTGTCTGCAACAATTCCAAATGCTGAAGATGTAAGAGTTACATTTTAACTGTATTTTAATTAATGTTTTGTAGTTTATAATTTACGTGGAGTTATGCATTCAGATTGATAAAAAAGTTGTCGTTTGGAGGCTGTCATCTGCAGATAGCTATGAGGTTGGTGTTAATGTAACAAATGACTTACAATCATACGGAACTATCAGCCAAGTATCAGTATGCTTCAGTTTTAAGATTTCTGTTCATTATTTTTGTCTCTAAGTACAAATCACAACAAACTTGAGATTTCAGTACGAATTATATTGATCCTGTAGAAAGCAAAACATCACCTGTGATTTTAATGATAAAAGCAATGTCAAATGTGTTAATAGTTTTACATATGACAAAAGGTAAATTGATTATTGTATAACACATTTCTGCTTTTAATTATGCTCTAATTGCATCATTTCCATTCTATTTCTTCTTTTTTAAAGATTGCAGAATGGCTTTCAGATAGTAACATGCCTGCTGGATGTCTGAAAATAGATGAGGATCAACGACCAGTGAAGCTACGCAAAATTGTTCTTGGTTTTCCTTGCAGTGACAATCAGACAGAATTCAAATTTGACTTAACTCTTAACTACAAGATAGCTAGCATTATACAAACATACTCGGAACAAAAACCAGCACTTGTGGTACAACAGCTTTTTTTTCATCACATTTGAAATTGCTTCTTTCTTAAAAGCTTTGATTCAAAAAAATCTGTTTTTATTTATAGTTTTGTGCCACAAGAAAAGGAGTACAGCAGGCTGCTTCTGTTCTTGCAAAAGATGCTAAATTTCTACTGAGTATGGAACAGAAACAAAGGTATTTTTATATGTGAGTTGTTAATAAGTGTGTGTTTTAATAAACCTGTGACATCTGTGAAGAAAGCTGTTGAGCTAATACAATTTCTAGCAGATGAGCATCTGCAACAAAATCATCACAGTTGACATTCTTTTTGGTAAATTGGCACTCTTCTTGGGAAGAAGTGCCTCTTAGATTTTTACTTAGATTTTTGCTTCTTGGATTTTTAGCGTACTTTTCACAAACATTGTTTCTAAAAGCTGCTTTCTAAACATACAAATATTAATTCCTATGGACCTCTAAGGCCTTGTAGTGAAAAGATTAAGCATATGAACAGTTGAATTGGATGTGGTCTTACTAGTGTTTTAAGTTAAGCCATAAGAAGTCTTTGCATTATCAGATACCTTTAATAAATACAGCTCTGATCCATATTAATTATTACGTACTTCAGGGTTGCCTAGTCATGGCAGCTGCAGAAACTGCTTCCTGATTTTGGACCTCAAACATGGCCTTTGCTTATGTGATCAACACATCTGGATTGTAGGTCATGACTTGGAAAGATGACTGGGCTGGAAAGGCTGCAACAGCTGCCCTGGAGAGTCAGTTTGTTTACTTTGCGAAGCTGGGAAAGGTGGTGATTGTTGAAAATATCCAAAGAATGTATAATTAAAAAGTTATTTTAAGACTATGTCCTTTTGATAGTCAAGCATGTAGTTGAAAACTAAGAACATCCTTAAAAAGCACAAATGCAGTAGAACTATGGGAAAGTATGTAAAAAATGTGTGTCAGTGAATATATCTTACAATCTTTAATGGGGTAATTGTGTATCTAGTTTCATGTGAAGCTTTATTTTTGCATCTTAAAAACGTACTTGCATGAGGGTAAGGTTTTAACACATTAGTGAACCTCTTCTGTGATTCTGAAGTATTCATTTTTATTTTCTTGTGTTGCATAGATTACAGAAGACTGCAAATTCATTGAAAGATTCAAAACTAAGAGGTAAATATAACCTGCTACTACTCTCTGTGAATGAATACTTGCATAAGTAAGCTTAGTCAAGTGATGGATATAATTATTTCTTTATCAGATCTCTTAATGTATGGTGTGGCTTATCATCATGCGGGTATGGAGATATCTGACAGAAAAATAATTGAAGGAGCTTTTACTGTAGGAGACTTACCAGTACTTTGTAAGTAAATTTAACTTCAAAAGTCAAAATGGTGTGAATATATCCTGAGATAATTGCTGTTCGGAAGTAGTAATGTTTTATGATTCTGTAGTTTGTTTGACCTTTGGAATTAGTTTGGAATCCAGATAAAGATGTGTTTGTGTTTCACGTGCACTTTTACCCTGTGAGTATGCATACGCACAGTTGCTAAAGACCATAGAACTTTTCTTCTTTTCAGCATATACAGAGGTCCTCCTCCCTCATATGTCTATCTGAGTCTGGCCGTGTCCATTTCCTTTTCATACCACTGAGCCATCCTGGTGAGGTGGACCTCTCTGCTAGTGTGTCTTTCCTCAGACTTCACATGATGTTTTCTTTCTTTGTGTACTTTGCAGCAGTGGCTTCCCTGAAGGTAATCTTTTACATTTATGCTTCTTAGATGGGCAGGATACTATTTTCAAACTCCCATGCAAGGTGTTTTGACTGATAGGGAGGTTCCTAAGAAATATTCCATCTGCTGTTACCTGAAATGAGAAGGTATCTATTTGAGATGTGATGGTCTCATCTCCTCCAGGCTTTCTTTTGCTTTAAAAAAGATTCAGACTCTATAGGGAATTGTCTGTGTGGTTCACGTACAACACTGAAAGATTTATGGATTTTTTTCCTTTCCCGTACAATGGTCACGACTGACTGTGAAAATTTAAGGTAGATACTCTTACTGTGATCTGGCGACCTTATTAGAGTTGCAATGTCCACAGTACTGAAAAGTCTCCACTTCCCTGCAATCTGTATTTTGACTGCCTGGTGCACTGTGTATGGCTTTGCCAACTGTGGTGCCATTTCTGAAATCTCAGGAGACTGTGCTTCTATAATTGCTCTTTGCAAAAATAACTTTGTGACCCTGTGCCACAGCTGAGCACAGTGTGAACATACATATAGACTATCACTGAAAGCGTGCAAAGTTCCTTATTGGTACTTAAGACCTTTGAAATTTATAGCTTGTATGAATATTTCAGAATCATCTGAGATACTAAAATTACGTTCCTACAACTGAGGGGAATCTGGAAGAGTGTGGGGCATATTCTGCTTTTATATGTATGTGAGCATGATGGNAAAGAGTATGGGGAATCTGAAAGAGTTCTGCTTTATATGTATGTGAGCATGATGGAGGGTAAGGTTTTAACACACCTTTCACAGATATTGCAAAGGGGAAAAATTCTTTGGTCTTGAGATAGAGTGTATGTATACTCACAGTGTGTGTGTGTGTATATACACAGACACAAACACATGGACTGAAGCTCTGATTGCACTGGTAAGTAACCTTTCTTTGCAACTTTTTTGCTTTGACAAATTTCCTATTTTGCATACAATCACAATAAGAAAAACAATAATATTCTCGCAAGATGGTGTGGTTGTGCCTTTAGTTTAGATCGGATTCTTCTTTCCTGATGCACCTATAACTATTTTAGTTCTCCTTTTGTTTCAGAAAAGAATTGGAAAATTCATTAATACTTTGTTTTCCTCGTGGAATAGTTATATCAGTTGGCCTGTATAGCTGGTTTTCCATGTTCAGTTCCTGCCATCTCGTATATTTGTTAGAGAAAGTGATTTAGAAAACATGAGTGAGATAATTTGCCACAAACTTGACTGGTGTTTTCCATGTGAGAGTCTGTATTGATGAAGTATTGTGAAAGTATTGGTGGTGATTCTGGTTTGGTACCATGGCTATAAACAATGTTAATGACGAATAACTTAAAAAAACCAACAACAACAACAGCAACAACAAAAAAAAACTTAAAGATTACAATAAAGATATTGATCACTACAAAGCAAGATGAAGTCATGGCTGTATTCAAATATCTATCCATGAAGAAATATGGAAATACACAGTATGTGTGTGTTATATTGAAGATTAATTGAATTCTGGATTATCTCCAAATGTTAAGGAATGTTTAAATAAAAATATCTGGCATGTAATTTGATAAAGAATACTTGATAATAAATGAATGATCAGGTATACAGAAATTGTTATGCAAATATATGTCTGTTATCTACGTCCAATTCTTTGTGGTCCAGAACACCCACTGGCTTCACTGGAAAATAAGAGCTCTTAGGAATCAAGACTTAGTCATTTATTTGCTGCTTGTTTAATGTCTGCCAGACATTTCAATGGTGTTCATCTTACAATCAATATACTTTCATCTGATGTAGTTACTACTAGCACCTTAGCTATGGGAGTCAATCTACCTGCACATCTGGTGGTTATAAAATCCACAATGCACTATGTTGGAGGAGTGTTTCAAGAGTACAATGAAACTGATATTCTGCAAATGATTGGGAGAGCAGGAAGGCCTCAAGTAAGTTAATGCTATATTGTATTGATGCTACCTATAGGTGAATCAGTAGAAAATATTCTTGGCAAAGAAACTACAATGCCAACAATTTTACTGCAGCGTTTGCTTTTCAAAGGCTTGTTATAATAGTTAAATTACTCCTGAGTAACGTCTTAATTGAGAAGGAAGTCTGTTTGCTTTTGTATCATCCACTAAAAAGTACTGCTTCACCTTGCTGTGGAAAAAGATCTAAAGATTACATTTGGGTTAGATAATGAATGAGGATTAGAGAAAAATAACTTATAAATTGCATGATAAAGATTCTGGAATATTGAACAGTATAGAGAGCAATGTGCTTTTGTTGTCATAACATCAGAACAAGGAAACATCTAATTAACTTAGGAGTAGAGTAGAGGGGAAGGGTCAGAAACACTGCCTTCAAAAATTATAATTCATTTTGTTTCCACAAGAGGTTGCTCATGCCAAGAATGCTGTTTTAGAAAGGGTTTAGGCATTGCTTTGGCTGTAAAAAGGAAGGAGGGGAGGATTTAAAAATGGTTATTTTAATTATGCCTCTTTCAAGTCTCCAAATCACTTATGTTAAATCTTACATTTTTGAGTCTTTTAATTTTTAGAAATACAGATAAAGCCTAATACGGCAGATAGCTTACCCCACATCTGTCTCCAGAGGCTGCTTGTATTAGCCACTGTGGTATGTTGTGTACACGACAGTATTGTATCTGGACCTAGGATCTAAACTATTATGGAAATTCTAATATTCCTAACTTTCTTAACTGATTGGGGTTTTTTTTGTAGATTGTAATTCATTAAGATTTTTAAAGTTGTGACTCAGAATCCTAAACTAGTTTAATTTACGGAGTCATGCATTAGTCTGATCTAAAAAATGCAAGCCAGGAAACTTCTCATGCAAAAAACCAATAAATCAGTCTAACAGTAATTTTTCCATTACAAAACAAAATAATTTAAGTGAGGTGGCTTGAGAGTAGATGATGAAGATTATAAAAAATTACAAGAAAAGGCTTGACTGTTCATTCAAGACTTTCAAATGTTTGGGGATTACTAATGCGAATTCTTTTCAGTAAATTATTTTCTGTGGTTGTGGTTAGGAATCCCTTCCTTAGCTGCGGACCTTGTAAAGAGGTCAATAACAGTTCATGTTGGTGTCGTTTCTCGACATGTCTCTGCTGTATGTACATTAGCACATACAGGCTGGTGCACTGACCTGCTTGCCAACAATGGCTGGAATCCTGAGTCCTGCTTGCTACTCAATGAGTTAGACCTTGGCTTTAAATTAGAGAGGCCTTGGCATTCCACAGCCATTTCAACAAGGATTTTAAGGAAACTGTTTTGATGGTTTCAACAGATATATGATGCATATTCAACTGGAATTTTCTTGCTAAGAGCTAGAGAGCAGGTTTTGTTTGTGGTTTTATTTTACAGTTTGACACTACAGCTACAGCAGTTATTATGACTCGTTGGAGTACAAGGGCAAAGTATATACAAATGTTAAATGGTGCTGATATGATAGAGAGCAGGTAACTAAGTATTTTTTGGTAAGACTAAATAGATGGTAGCAATGTTTCATAGTTTCTATAGAATGTGTTTTTTCAGGAGGGTTTTGGAGTGGTTTTTTGGTCTATTTAGAAGAAATTTAAGAAAAAATTAAGGAAAATCAAATCAAGGTATTCAGAATTTAACAGCCAGTGTTTTATCAACTAAAAACATGTTTAGAACATCTTAAAAAAAAAAAAGTTGTAGATTCCTGCTGGAAGACAGAAGAAACTGAAATAGTACGTACTGCAAAGACAAAAAGCAAGAATTGAACCTAGATCGTGTCTCTGATTTTTTAGATTATAAAGTCTAGAAAATATCAGACTACAGAATTCACTTGTTGTGAACAGAATATCAAGAGAAGTATGTAGGAAAGTTAAGACATTAAAGAGTAAACCAGGAAATTTTGCTCATGTAATTATGTTAAGGTTTAATTTTTCAAATAGATTAAAAATATCAACACTGTACTGCAACTTTTAAATATATGTGACTCTGCTTTCTAAATAATTGTGAAACTTCATAATTGAAGAGGTAAAGAGTTGGCAGAGGGGTTTTTTTTGTTTTTGCTTGCTCGACATGAAGCCATTGTAAACAAAATCCATTGATTATTTACATATTCTCATATTCTTTACTGTTTTCTATTGATTTCACTGATCAAAGTGAACAGTTGACAGTAAAAAAAAAAAAAAAACAAAAAAACAAACCTGTTGTGGTTTTGGGGGAGGTAGTTGTTTTGTTGTTCGGGGTTTTTTCCCCCAAAAAATAGTTTTAGCACTTTTTGTATAATTAACTATTAAATGTATGTACTTACATTTTTCTTTTTTTTTTTTTGATAGCTTGCACAGGCATCTTATTGAGCACTTAAATGCAGAAATAGTGCTACATACTGTCACAGATGTCACTGTAGCTTTGGAATGGATACGATCAACATTCTTGTACATTAGAGCCTTAAAAAATCCAACTTATTATGGTTTGTTTGGGTTTTTTTAATTGATCTAAACTATGACATTATGATGTGTTAGATCCATATTATTTGTTTCTTTTGATCTCTTATGGACTATTACATAAGGGGTTGAAAACAAGATGTGTAGTATGGCCTGTGACATTTTTAGGACCAACAGTTTCAGTTGCTTTAATACAAGTAATAGTAGTTTCAGCATGGTATAACATTTAAAAACTGAAGAAGCCGCTTACAGCTTCATTATGAGCTGTTTCTTTTGTTCTTTATATACTGGACCATGTACTGATGTAGTATCAAGCCATAATGTACTTTTCAGCACCGAATATGTAATATGCTGATAAAACACTGTCTAATATTTCATAGTTTTTTCTAAAACAAAATTTCAATAATCTTAATGCTGATATCTTCAATTTGTTTTGTCCAGAGCAGCCACGCAGTCCCCAGCCCTGACCATATCGTTGTTCCTGGCCACTTGTTATACACCTGATTATGAAGTCATTGGGCACTTGCTGGCGACATTTTTTATTTATTTATTTATTTATTAGTATTTACAGATGGGACTGGAGAATAGTACATCTAGTACTTGAACAGATGTTACAATTTAGGTGGCTTTCCTGTATTCTAAAATAGGAAAACTCTACATGTAAAGTTGCTCACTGACATTTCTGCAACTTTTAGGACTCTGATATTTTATGTAGGGTAATACCTGCAGCTTTTACCTTTGCAAGTCTGTTCTAATAGCCACTTATTGATACTTGGATATTTACACTATGTAAGGCTTTTGACTTGTTCCCACTTATTTACAAATTTTTCACTTTGGGGTATTTGTCTGGCTCCCAAAAATCAGAAAATCAGTTTTGATGGGTAATGATATTGAGGAGGAAGTATATAATTGTATAAGGTTAAAAAGCCTTTTGTCTTTTCATGAAGGTTTTTCATCTGGGTTGGATAAAATTGGAATTGAAGCAAAATTACAAGGTAGGTGGCTTTTAAGCTTTTTTCAGTAAAAAGTTACATTTTAGGGCAGGTTCATGCATGTTTATTATATATCTCTGTTAATTTCAATAGATCCTTTCACAGAACAAGTGTAATTTACTATGTTGTGCTGTTGAATTTGTATAATTCTTAATTATTAATACTTTTGAAACACTATCAGTACATTTTGACTGGTGGAAAAAGTTTTTCTTGTATAGAGGAAAAAAATTAAATGCCTTTACCTACCTCATCTCCATATACTTATTGTCATTCTTCCTAATTTTCCTGTGATTGATCTCATTTGCTTGCATTAATTTCTCTTCTATACTTTCAAAAAAGCCCTTTTCAGAAATTGTCCTCTTCCCTTCATCATAAATTTAGACTTGAAAATAGAGGATGTAAAATGTAAACATCTTCACCTTGTTCAGAAACAGTTTAAAATTGCATGATTATAGCACATTAGGCAGCAATAATAAAGAGCAGGTGAAGAGAGAGAACACAATTTTTTTATGATGACTATTTTTGCGTTGGTCATTCAAAAATGCATAAATAATGTGAAAAAGGAATTTTAGAGGACTCCAGTGTGTGGCAGATCTTGTCCAGTGATGGACTCAGTGAATTGGAGGATAGGAACAAATCTTAAATTCTGTATTTTTGTACATGTATGTCACAGTGTTTGTATAGGTTTGCTATTCAGACATCTGGACTGGTATGAGCTAAGAATTCCATTCTCTGACCATGACATTTTGCATTGGAGATGTACATTCTAGTGTATTTGTTTGCTGGTTACCTGAAATTTGGCCTTTATGTATTGAATTACTCATTTTGCTTAGGGGTGTCAACGGAAGACTTGCAGTCTTTCCAAGATTTCTGTGCATTAAACATTCCATACAAAATCAGTCATGTCTCAGATGTATGGATTCAGTAGATCCTCTTAAGAGTTATTTTCCTATTTTAATTTGAAATTTAGTTTTAAAAATTGCATATGAGTACCAAATGCATAATACAATAGGAAAGAACTAAGAGAATACAAATACATAATTAAGAAATTGCACTTGGACTTCAAGTGAGCAGTAATGTGAGAAAGAGGCATCCAACTTTATAGATAAAAAATAAATTAGCAGCACCATGTTTTTCCTGTAATACTGTAAAAATTACCAGAAGACTACTTTTAAGAAGCTTTTTTTTTTTTCTTCCCTAAAATTTGAATAAAACCCAATTATTGGTTTGGGGGTTTTGGTTTGGTTTGGGTTTTGTTTTCATTTTTTGAAATACTACTTTTTAGTTATTTACAATTGCAGCAGAAAACATACAGCTGACTAAATAGTTTGGGAATCAGTGTCTCATCTTTAGATATGGAATTAGCATACAACTCATTTATTTTACTGTCAGTTTTCTAGTAGACCCAAAATAAGTGTATAAAAGACTACTTGCTAAGATTGTAAGTGGAGGTCTGCAAATCTACAAATGTGGTTTTTCTCTCTTCAGTGAAAGTCCTCATGTCTACCATAATTATGTATATTTGTATACTAGACCTTCTGGAGCTTAAATATCTGGAGGAGTGCCTGGTACATGAAAACATACTGATACATGCCCTGAAATTTGTAGACCCAATACTTGAACTCCACTTACACATTTATTAAATTTTACACAATTGTGCAGAAAAATTTGTGATTGATGTTGGGCTCAGTGGAACTATGCTGAGGCTGTTTATTGTATAAGGCTTTCAGGACCCATCTCCAGGAATACAGTTAGTATATATCTACTACTTGAAGTCTCCAAATATGAGAGACAATGAATGTGATTTGCAGATAGGAAAAAAAGGAGTACTTATCAGTAAGAAAAGTTACCTAGTTCATATGCTCATTCAGTTGTTTTCTACCTTTTCCTGTCTTTTAGATCAGGACACTTCTATTTTTAGCATGTAGGTTGAAAGGAATGGAGGAAATGTCACTACCTAAATAAGCCTTTATGGGAGAAAGCGTGGTTTGAAATCACCTCTACAGATAGTGCTAGGGTAGAGGACTTCACTTACAAATGCTTTTTGGGTGTGGATTATATTACCTTGAAGTTCTCTGATCTAAAAAGCAATCTCTTTTTAAAGTTCTTGCAGAAACTAGCTCCTTTTCCCTGTACACGTGAAATATTTTGTAGTAATGTATATAGTTAGTTATGTTTTCATACATTTCATGTGCAATATGAATGATTTGTGATTGCTATGGGAACTATCACTTTGAGTGCTTTCCCAACTTACTTTTAAATTCTGAACATTATATTAATGTAATTTTTTGCCTTTTCATTACCTTGGTTTTGAAAGAGAAAAACAAAACCCTTTGGTCATCCTCATGCAGATATCTGACTGAATAGGTTTAGTGAAGTAAATACAAATGCATCTGATACAGTATGAAAATTTCTGATCAAGAATTCCTAAATACCTGTGGATATTTGAAATTTCAATCATTTAAATATTAACACTATAGTGGAAATTTTCTGTATAAATACTGTACGCTCTCCAGTCTGTCATTCAGAATTGAATATGGCAGCCTGCATTCCGTGCATCTAGTTTCTTTTACTTTGCTACTTTTGCTTTACTGAAAAAGACTTGGATTGTCCTGTATCAAATATCTTTGAGTGAGCTTTTGCCAGGCAGAAGTTAACCACCAACTTTAGTAGAAGTAGGATCGTAATCTAAAACCTTGAGTTCAGTGGAATTACTTGGATATATATTTATTGTGGTTTGATGATGATGTTTCTGGTTAGTACCAAGGTAAGTTTTTCCTGCATGTACTAAAAATAAATATATTTTCAAATTGTTGACAGAACTATGTTTGAAGAACTTAAATGATTTGTCATCTTTTGATTTGATCAGGATGGATGAAGCAAATAATTTCAAGCCAACAGGTAAGACTTTTTTTAGATAAACTAATTTTCAGAAATGATGATGAGATAGTAGTGAACTGCATTAACAGGAGTACACAAATGTAGTAGAGAGCAGAATCTGAGAGATTGTTTGACTAGAATATATGAGCAAGTTTCTTTAAAAAGTCATGGAAGTTCATTCTCTTAATGTTGATCCATGAATAGATCTCTTGTTGTTGCTGGAAATATTGTTGTGGATTAGGAGAAAATTACAGAACATTATCACACGATAATTGAATATGATGCAATGAAGGACAGTTTTTATCTGCTCTTCTCTATAAGCCTCTGATAGAGGTGGTTGGCTTCTCAGCAACCACAGTTCACAGTCTGGTATATTAAGATGAATTCATCTCCACTGGAGAAAACTCTGGCACATGTTTCTTTCTGCCATTCTATGATGGGGTCAGTAATATCCATCAGACAGCTGGGGGCAATAACATACTGAGTCAGTGCTGGTAAATCTCAGAGAGCCATGTAATAAAATTAATCTGATTTTGTGACTTCACAAAAAAATACACTAAAAAATGCTTGGCGTATTTATTTTTTAAGGTATATTCTTCTTTTACAGAGACTGGAAGATTAATGGCGTGGTATTATATTGCATTTGATACAGTGAAACAATTTTTCACAATTAAGGGAACAGAGACATTAAATGAATTGGTAATTTAACTTTTTAAAGAAAATTTACATAATTCAAAAGAATCAAAGATAAGAAGAAGAAGGTTTTATTTCTTTTAAAGAGCTCAGACTTTGTTTATATAAATTATAAAGTTTTAGAAAATACATCTAAATAAACTCCATATGGAGTATTTTTGAGGCTTTGTACTCTGAGATCTTTCCATTTCCAACTCTTTCTCCCCTCCCTAATGTTGCTTATGAAGATACAAAGTTGCTGAAGCTGTTCTGTTTATGTAAAAAACACTGTATTGTTTTGCAGTTCAGTAGTTATTTCTTATGTCAAAAACTAGCTTCATGGAGAGCGGATTTTACTTTTAAAGGAATGTTATTGTCTTTCTGTTTTAAGTAGTTTTCCTCTCTCAGATAATAGGCTGTTATTTCTGCTGTTAAGTCACAAAAGACATTTTGTTTTCAAGCACATACTATGGTAGAACAGATTGGCTTTGAAAAAATTGAATGCCTGTTATCCTATGGCTATCTTTACTTTCTTTATACTTTAGTAACAAAGTGAAATACGTAACAGATAGCAAAACCTATTTGTATTTGCCTTGTACATCAAAGTGTTAGCAGTGTGGCTGATTTTGGATAATTTCAAGTGGAATAGTAATCTAAAACCTGAAAGGAAAAAAAAAAGTTGAAGAAGTGGTAGAAAAAATGGAAAAGAAAAATGATTAATAAAAAAGTTAAATTGTTGCAGGTTACAATGATCTCCAACTGCACAGAATTTCTGGATGTCAAGTTAAGAACAAGTGAAAAGAAAATCCTGAATACTTTGAATAAAGACAAGGATAAAGTAACTATCAGGTATAAAAAATAAATACATTGAAAAAGTATCTTTTTAGCAATAAATAAAATGAATAGCAGGACATATGTGTATTTTCATGCATAGGTTTCCAATGGAGGGGAAGATAAAAACAAGAGAAATGAAAATAAACTGGTAAATATTATATTGTGTTGTTACTTTTTATTGAAAAGCTGTCATTTTATGTCTGTTGAAGTTCATGCTAAAATTTGTATCACTTTATAGAAGACCAGATCTTGCATTTCATTCTTTCTATTCTGAATTTTCTTTTGTTTTCTGGTAGAAACTTTTATGTTGTTATACTTTGCTTACAGTATGGCTTATATACCAAAATTTTTTTTTCCAGTCTTATTCAGGCTCAGCTAGGATGCATTCCAATTCAAGACTTTACTTTGACACAAGATACTGGCAGAATATTTAGAAATGGCTTAAGAGTTACTAGATGTATGGTAAAATTTAATCCTTTTTTTGTACATATAATAATAAGCTACATTTTATTTGATTAATACAAGTCAATCTTATTTTTACAGGGTTATCTGACTTTCTGGCATCATGTAAGAACAACTTTTCTGCTTTATTAAACTCTTTGATTTTAGCAAAGTGTTTCAGATGCAAACTTTGGGAAAACTCACTTCATGTGTCTAAACAATTGGAAAAAATTGGTAGGTACTAGTCAGAAATTATAAAGGTGTAATCTGATCAAAAGAGAATCAAAACTCAAAATTAGGCTGCTAATTTCTGGGGTGTCTGCTTACATAATTAAATGAGTCTCCTAATTACACATTTGCCACAGTTGAGTACCTCAGTTGTCAGGATAGTCTGTTATCATAAAAGCAAAAATAATCTGTTTAGTAATTTTCTTCAAGCATTCAAAGTATTTCAGAGTTGTTCTTTTTTCTTAATGTTCATCTCTGTATCTTGGGCATATTCCATGTTTGTGTGATTGCACATCTCTTATTAGGCTATGCTTTCCTTTCTAAACAGATGTCACTGTAGGTCCTGTAACTCATATGCATGAAAGCCCTTTAATTTGCATTGACGTGAATAGGAATCATGAAAGAGAAAAAAAATTACTCTGCATGAGATTCTTATACACATGAGGATCACAAGTTTCTGATTATCTTTTTCCTATCACTGGATGAACTTCTGGCTGGAAGTACTGGCTTACCATCATTACTTCATAGAATAGAATCTTAGAATGGTTTGGGTCTCTAAGGTCTCCCCAGAGCCTTCTTTTCTCCAGGCTCAACAACCCCAACTCTCTCAGCCTGTCCTCACAGGAGAGGTGCTCCAGCCCCCTGATCAGCTTCGTGGCCTCCTCTGGACTCGCTCCAACAGCTCGATGTCTCTCTTGTACTGGGGCCCCCAGAGCTGGATGCAGTACTCCAGGTGGGGTCTCACAAGAGCGGAGTAGAGGGGCAGAATCACCCCCCTCAACCTGCTGGTGACACTTCTTTTGATGCAGCCCAGGACACAGTTGGCTTTCTGGGCTGCAAGCGCACACTGCCGGCTCATGTTGAGCTTCTCATCAATCAATACCCCCAAGTCCTCCTCCTCAGGGCTGCTCTCAATCCATTCCCTGCCCAGCCTATAGCGGTGCTTGGGATTGTGCTAACCCACATGCAGGACCTTTCACTTGGCCTTGTTGAACTTCATGTGGTTTGCACAGGCCTGCCTCTCAAGCCTGTCAGGGTCCCTCTGGATGGCACCCCTTCCCTTCAGCGTGTCGACCACACCACACAGCTTGGTGTCATGGGTGAACTTGCTGAGGGTGCATTTGATCCTGCTGTCCATGTTGCTGATGAAGATGTTAAACAGTGCCAGTCCCAGTAGTGACCCCTGAGGAATGCAAAAAATTCAAAATTTGAAAAGTAGTTCAGAAATCTTGGAGTCCTCTGCAAGGGAGAGGGCTTGTTAGCTTGTGCACAGCACAGTATGATGGGACCCCATTTCCGCTGTTTCTGGATCTGTGCCAATGTGCACATGGTCATCTGAGGAGTCTGCCTCATGCTCAGCATTTCCAGGTGGGTTAGGATGAAGGGAATAAACATGGCACTTGCAGTGCAGAAAAATCCTTTCCTGTACACTATATTCACTTGAATAAAGTCAGGTTTTGGTTTTTTAATAATAGAAGTGCTATATATACACATCTCTGTCCTGTTCTCCTTTTCTTTTGGTATTTTTTCCTATGCTGTCATTGTTCTTGCAGCATATGTTACAAAGAATTGCTAACTTTCAAAGTTCCATTTGTTCTGCTCACAAGCTTCTTTTGAACCATCTGCTGACAGTTCACTCCCTTTTCCTGAATGAGGTATTGAATTGATTCCTATATTGCAATGGCTGATTCTTGACCGCTGTCATGACTTTGTGAAGCTAAGTGAATTTTTTGAGCTCACAGAAATTTACTGATATCACGTAATGTATTCTGAAATCCCTAATTTTTAAACTCTTATCTCAGTATGTTATTTTTTGAATCCTAAAAAAGCCCTAGTAATGAGTATTTCCTTTGTAATAGTGACTGTTCTTTAACTGATATTTGCCTTACTGAGACTGAGGATTCAGTAGAATTCTTACTGCATATCTACAACTACCTCAGTTGGTTACTCTTGTCCAATAATGATGCTCCTTCTTGTTGCTGTGTGATATGCTTGATTTCTGTTTGCTTGTTCTGCCAGACAGGATAATGATCAGTTGCCATACAGGATTTTACCACCTTTACTACTACTTTGATTTGATTTCCACCTCCGTTTTTTTTCTTGCTCAGAAACAGATAAAGAGGAAAAGTCTTACTTACATCTTGTATTTTCTTCACTGGTAGAAACCCTTCCACCATTTTAGAAGTTATGACAAAAGAACTAGTCTTCAGCTTCACTTACAAAGAAACAAGGCAACAGCTCTGAAATAATTGCAGAAGCAGTAAGTGAGAGTCTTCAGTCTTCAGACTGTTTGCAGAGCTTCTGCAAAGGACAGAGTAGATGGTAGAAGATGCTTTCCCTAAGTCAGACCCAAAAGGTTTTTAAATATACACAAAAGGATGGAAGGTCTTCTGTTTCTCTAAATCATTACATTCTTGAGTTAAAATGAGTCTTTTCCTGTAACATTACTGTAATGTCTTTCAAGAAGCAACCTAAGTGTCTCTTGAGAGGTTTCCCACTTAATTTTCAGATCTCTTTTACTGTTTCTACAGAATTACATATGAAGAATGCACATACTCATTCTAAGTATTTGGTACCATCTTTTGTCTAAAATTATTGCAGTTATTGTAGTAAGCTGTAGTTCCAGGTAAGGGAAATGCCTTTTCTTATGCTATGATGACTCTGGATCTCACTGGAAGTTCGAAAGAACTGGGAATCACAACAAAGAGGAATAAGATTGTATGTGGAGTTCTCTGCCAGTCTACTTTTGTGGCAGATAGGCCATGGCAAGATTTTTTTTCTAAATCTGCAGTCTCCTAGAAGATTTTAATATTTGTTTTGACTGAATTTCATTATTCTCAGAAATGTTGAGATCCTTATGACTTTAACGTAGTTAAATAATTCCTTGAACAGGGAAAAAAATTGAGACACAGAATGGTGTGATGTGCTTTTTTCATCGTATAATGCAGAACACCTGTCTTGACTCCTGTAGAAAGTGATCTAAAATATGTTTTACTCTAGAAAATGTAACTAAAAATTGTCAGTATTGAAATATTGATTGTTTTCATGTTTGATTTATATTGCATTTCTTTTTCTCGTTACTAATGGATAAATGAAATTAAATAATACTAAAATATTTAATCAACTGAAAAGAAATTTAGTGATTTGCTGGGCAAAAAGGTGGGACAAACATACTATAAAATGATTTCTGTTTTGGTTTTACTTGCTATAATGCAATTGTTGAGAATAATTTGAGATTAGTGATTGTCATTTAACAACATAAAACAAATTTTTCACAGGTGTATCACTGTCAAATGCAATGGTAAATGCTGGGCTGACATCATTTAAAAAAATAGAAGAGACAAATGCAAGGGAGCTTGAATTGGTAATTTATTATTTTATATGCAGATAAATATAATAAGGAAAATATTGAGTATTAATATTGTTACCTGTAAAAGCCGTGTGGCTAATATATATCTGCTAAATGATTGTCAGCAAAATTGAGTGTTCTAAGTGGTTTATTCATTTATACTAGTGAATTAAGAAAATATATGTGGCTACTACTATTTTTCCTTGAAAATGTGTATGATGCTTTGTTCTAGCAAATTTAATGTGGGTGACTTCACTATTTTGGCTGGTTTTGGAAAGCAGTTGCTTAAATATGTAGAATTTCATCATCAACATGGTTTGAAACAAAAGGACAATATGCATTTCCCTTTTAGGAGTATTAGAAAAAGTATAAAAGGGAATATGTATTTACAATTTCTCTTAAGGTGTGTTAATTTCCATTATTGCTAGTTTTAGTTATAGATAGTCATAGAATAAAATTCTTCTGAGTCCTCTATAAAGCACTTCTTATTTTAGGGAAGTTAGATTTTACCCCAGGACAAGTTCTTTGGCTCTTGGTTTCTTTTCTGAGGAAACTGGTTTTCCAGTGTTCTGGAAGTTATAATGGATTTCTAAAGGAAATTGATATTACTTGGCTTTTTCTGTTTTCATTTTAGAAATTTTATTTTTCTGCCCCCTTTTTGCAGTTTTCCTGTCTTTTGTTTTGACTAAAGCTATGGCAACATAGAAGAGTCATCTCATATAAAACCTAAACAGTCAAGTTTTGAGGTCATTGGCTAGTTCGTTGGCTGTTATCTGAACAGAACTGGTAGCAACATGAGAAAGTATTGGAATTTTTTTCTGGTTTGTTGCTATTCTGGGCATCACTGACAGTAGAGAACCAGAAGTGATAAGGCCTTTTGTTGATGGCATAATTACTGTGGCGACTTTGATTCCTTGGATTTACATTTCTGTTGCCATCTCTGATCAGCTGAATATATCAGAAATGAAATTAAATCTTTGCAGATTTTAAACAGACATCCTCCTTTTGGAAACCAGATAAAAGAATCTGTTTTGCACCTTCCAAAATATGAACTTGACATTGAGCAGGTAAATGCTTTTCTATTTATTTTATAGTTTTATGCTGGTATTATTAAATGAAAGAGCAAATACTGACTTAAAGAAATTTTGAGCCTTTGCTGACAGAAGATTACACAGTATCGTGGCCTCCTTCCACCTTAGCAGTATAATCAAACTCTTGAACGTCAAAGGAGACCCTTGGAATAGACATTCCCTGTAATACTTTCTCTCCCCCCCTTTCTCTCTCTCTCTCTTGCTCACTTGCTCATTAATAGCATTTTATGTTACAGATGCAAACCAGTATATTCCATATTCTAGCATTATATGTGAGTCTGAGAGGAAAGGTCTCTTCTATTTTGAATATAAACAAACTCTAGAGATAGAAAAACATCCATATAAAACTTAGTGAAGAAGTATTAACTCATGTTTATTTTCTGTGTCACACTTAGGAATATAGAGAAACAGTAAATTATTCCATTAATCTAGCTGGTGCCCTTTCAAAGGAAGGGTGCAATTCCAGAGCTTTGAAGCTCTGATATGCATTTTGTCTTCAAACAGGTCACATAGCCACTCTACCTTTCTGAAATGCAAAATTTGAAAAATAGCCTTAAAGTGTCTTGTGAAGTTGGTACAAATGAAGACACCTTTGAAGTTAAAAATTCAATAAATGTGTGTTACGAGGATCAATTCTATTTTAGTTTTTCATTTGACATAATACCAGATGAGTATCTCTAAAGTTATTATCAGAAGACAGATTTATCAATTATAAATATCTTATAGAGGAATGTGGGATGCCAAAATATACCTAGTTTTCTTCTTGCATCTTTCTCTTTGCATTGAACAGAGGAGGATTTTTCAAGGGCTCAGTGTAGGCTGTCTTTTATTCTCAGTACTTAATCAATTTTAGCATATTTAGCTATGGGCAAGTTAATACTGTCTCTGAACAACAAATAAAAATTGTACTACAAATAATTGAAATTGCTTGAATTGAGCTTTTGTGCTTGTATCAACAGTTAAAAATTTATGGAAGAGCATATATTTTATTTTGTATATTTTAGCAGTTATGTCATCTTCTATATCATTTTTTCCTAGCTTCCAAAATACAGTGATACACTGGCTGAAATCTTAGTAACCATCAAATTAACAAACTATGAGCAGCTACAGACAAAGAGAACAGCGACAGACTTTCACTTTGTTACACTGGTCATAGGAGATGCTGACAACCAAGTCATTTTTAATCAGAAAATTATGTATGTACGATCAGGTTTTTTTGCCTCATGTCTCTTAAAGGTGTTGGCTTTTAATTCTTTCTGTGACTTGCAGTTTTTGCAGTCCTTTCTACTGATGCCAAATGGTACAAAATTATTCTTTATCCTACAGCATTTTCTAGTCACTGTTGTCATTTAAAATGCTGTGTAAGATTCAAAAACCCCAAAAACATGCCAGTGTCTTGTCAGTACACAGAGTATGTGTAAATATCTGTACAACTCTGATGTCATATTATGGAAGTCATAATAATTTCCACATATATATATATATATAAGCTAAATACCTATTAAAAGTACACATTCTCAAGTTGTTACTTACTCTTATTAGCTATATTTCTTTAATTATATCAGATTGTCAAAATTGTTTTTCACGCAGAGATGGAATTAAATCCTCCAGTTGGCTAAGATATGCTTGCAGTAAATGGGAAAAGAGAAATAAAATCTTTTCCAACTGCATGACTTTCAAATGAGTTCTGGCCAAAGTCTGGCACTTTTGGCAGAACTGAAACTGATCTGCAAGATCCTGGCCCTCTTATGGCCATAAATCATATATTATTGGAAGGTTATTCTTAGGCCACTTATCAAGCAAAATCCAAGAACTAAGACCAAATAAAGGCTCTTTCACTTGGTTACACATGCCATCGTATACAGTCTAGTTTTCATGGTCCATGTCTGACAAAACTTTACTGATACATTATAGGGATTCTGTGCTGCTGAAAACTGGAAACTGGACAAAGAAAATTGATGTGAAAAGAGCTCTTGAATCAGAGGACATTAGTGTAAATTTAATTAGTTCTGATTATGGTAGGTTGATAGGTATGCTTTTAATTTAAAAACAACTGCATAAGAATTTTGAATAAATTATTAAAATGCTTTATATCAAGCCAAATAATAAAATTACTTGATCTCAAAACAAAATTCTATTACATGTTTTTTACTGGGTTCAGTATTACCTAACAGTCCTAACTACATATCTGTTCCATTTACTAGCATATAATGAATTGGGAAACATCAAAACTGTTACTAGTATTTTGCTCTGTGGATACAGATTAGGATTCTCCTTCGCCCTTTGCCTTCAAGTGGAATTAACTTTCAGTAGGGATACTCTATCAGCTGTGATAGGTTATTTATGCTGGAAAGAGCTGTCTTTGTGAATGGTTTGGGTTTGCATTATGATAAAAAAAGTATTAGATATGGATTCATCTCCACTTCAGTAGCAGGAAATTTCTACAGTGGAAAATTTTGTGCCTTAATGTGTGTAGATTTAAACATTGATCCCCTCAGTGTCAATTTCCATAGAATTGGAACTATAGCAGCAGATGAGGAGAGACAGTGATGACCTTGAAACATAGAACTTTGAAATACAATTTAAAAACAGACTGGCTGTATTAAATTCTGTCATCATGCCCCACCTGTAAAGAAGATTGCTGTATGCTAGATTAACTGAAATATATTTGTGCTTCCATGATAAGCATTGAATATTGAGACTATTACAATAATCAAGTCTGGAATAATCTGTATTCCTATGGCTAAACCCGTGACTCAGGAGAAAGGAGGATGAGAGATGAAATAAAAATTGTGCTTTTATTACTACTTGGCTATCTACGCGTTGCACTGAGTTCAGTGAAACTCAGCAAAACAGTTAATTTCTTTGAAATTGGTAACAGTGAAGCTAGACTAAAAGCAGCTTTTCCTAGTTGTTAAAGGAGTATCTGCTGCCCGAGCATTCACACACCATTCGTGGTGTCACACACACACTTATTCTTGGGTGCTCTTCTTCCTTCTTCAGGCTCAACACTAGGTTTCCTGCAGCAGAGTCTCAGGCATCGGATTTTATAAAATAATTAATTTAATTGAAAGGTGCAGCAGCAGGATCAGCCCGGGCTGAGTCCCTCCAAAAAGAGGGACCCAGAACAAAGAAATCCTGGGATAATTATACCCTTGGGTCTCATACACCCGCCCCTCAAGCACCCTCATGCACTGTCCATGCATCCTTTAGTCCAATGGTAATTTTTGATCTGGGGTCTTCTAACATCTAATTGGATTCTTCTTCTGTGTCCAGGCAGACAGGCTCTTATCTTGTTGACTTGCAGTTACTGCAGTTTTCCCCAAAGGTTGGAGCATCCTTATCTTCTGGTTTACACTCCTTGTACACCTGCCCTTGCTGGTGGGATATGGAGCACTGAAGAGTCCTAGACTTGGAAAAACACTACCAAGACATTAGTGTGATATCAAAATACTTTCCCATACTAAAAGACTAAACACAGCACTGTACCAGCTGTTAGGATAACTACTAGGAAAATTACTGAGAGAAATACCTCTATCGCAGCCTAAAGGCATCAGCAAATCTAGCTACTCATGCTAAGTAAAGCTAAGCAAACAGCACAAATCGCACTCTATTATATTCCTAAGTCATCTAATTAAAACCTAATTATTTACATTAAACAGCTAATATCCCTCAACACTAGCCTCTTATTTTAAAGTCTGTTTCTGTTTCAGACTTGAAGGAAATACTTCATTTTTTTTAAAAGCTTGTCTGGTTTTCAGCAATATTTGCCTAATAAAAGACAAAAATATTCTTTTTACAAATAGTGTGTCTCAGTCTCATATGAATCTTGGTTCAGTTAGAATGTAGAGCCATTACTAGCATTCAACTTCAAAAGTACTATCAATGTACTCATTTTATGCCTTTGCCAATACAGAGCTGCAGATACTCCTGTAACACAGACTGTAGTACAACTTTAAAGTTAAAATTTTATCTGCAGTGCAAATAGATAAATGTAATTTTAAAACAATACAGAAAAATTCTGTTAAAGGGATTTTGTTACTCGTTTAGTAACTGTGTCTTTAATTCTGAAAATGTTTCGTTTTTTTAATCTCAATCATAAAGAATCCATTCATATAATACTGTGCTTTTAATGGTACATTATCTTAACAAATTTCCACGATCTTTTAATAACGTTTATAATTTCTTAAAATCTTTATAACACTGAAGGTAGTTTAGAAACAGTTTACAGCATTATTTTTTTTTTCCAAAGTTGGTCTTGATATACAGCAAGCATATACAGCTTTTTACTTAACACCGAAAACAGTGGGAAGTAAAGTGGTTCCAAATCAAAAACTGAAAGCTGATTCTTCACTGTGTTATGGCTCACCACAAAGCCTGCCAGCAGCAAAAGTAGATACAGGTAAATGGTCAGATCACAACATCTGGCTAATACCAAAGTCAACAGAAAATTGAATTCTGCTTTCAGTAGAGACCTAGATCTTTATTTATCCATACTGTTTCTTTCTGAATTATAATAAAGATACAATGCTGCTGCTACTGCTTGTCAAGTGCTACAGTGCAATTCTTTGATGAATTTGAAAGTAAGAAAAATCGTGGGTGTTTGGTATGTAATATTACTGTTTAAATTTGGGAACGTTGTAGTACCTCTGTTTTTCAGTAGCATTGATTAATTTATTTCCAGTTACATTGGCTGAGGAGCCCAAAGTTTTGTTGAAGGCAACAAAGTTCTAGTAACCCAGATTATTTGTAGCCAGTCTTTTACTGCATGAAGCACTCTCTCAACAATAAATATGAAATAAAAAATGAGCATTTCTGTATTATATTTATCTAGGAGGCAGATCTAAACAAGAGATTACTTACAAGAAATACGGAAACAGGGATTGCAACCATCGCTGTAAAAATAAAGATGTGTGTGGACATGACTGCTGTGAGTTTCATTAAATCTACTACTTCTGTTACTTGCAGACAAATATAATTTAGACTAGCTTCATTTATACCAATAGCAACATTGACAGAAGCAATGTAAGCAAGAGTCAGGCCTGAATTGTTGCTATGATGCAGTCATAAAAGCAGTAATAAAAAGCTTTGTCAATAATACTTTTCTAGGCATTACAACAATTAATAATGTTTTTCAGAACGTGTAGCATATGATTTAAGAGCAATGTCAATCTTGTTACACCTTTATATAAATATTGGTGTTTTAAATCTTTTAATTAGTGTGTTAAATCTTCTAGGATCTTTTAATAGAAGATACTAAGTTTAGTGGCAAAGTTTCCATTGAGCTGGAAAGAATTAGAATTTATCATTTCTAAACTAATCTGAAAATTATTTTCATTTCTTTCCTCAGGTAAAACTGGAGTACTTCCAAAGTCTGAGATGAATGGAGATTCCAAGTTTTCCTTGTACCTAGCTGATTTAAGGAGCAGGAACTCAATTTCAACTGTACCCCCAGTAAAACGGTTAAAGGTTCATTTGAATAGAGTCAGACATTGAATAGGTTTATTTTAATCTGTTACATGTTTGTATATATTGTTCGCAGATACAATTTTATAAGTAAATATGAACATTCAAGTTTGTCTTTTCTGTGTGGAATGCAAAAACCAAAAAAGTACAAAGATACTAAAGATCCAGGAATCTTTGAGAGGTTCTGATGCTGTTTGGAACGTTTCCAATGATCTACTCCTGTGCACATACTCTTTGGGTTTACTTTTAAGGCATTTGATAGATTGTGGTTGGTGAGGTACAGAGGCATTGTTGCAAGGTATGCTACTGTGACTCGGTTTTGGCAAAATATGACCTGAATGAAAACAAATAGTGGTATTTATCAGAGTAATGCTACTAAGAGATCTTTTTGCATTGACAGGTAGATCCACTTGTTTATAAGAAACCCAACCATGTTAGTTTTTAACCTCTGAAAGATGTCATGGCTTACACTTTATCCCTTTGAATGGAATAAACTAGTTCTTTCGGCAGCAAGAATGGCACTTGAGATGTTTTATTTCCTCCTCATAGTTTTGTTTGCAATAGCGAATCATTTAGCCTATAGCTAATACGGATGAGAGTTAGCGATAACGAGTCTGACTGTGCCAGGGTACTTGGATAACTCCACCAGAAGCATGTAATTCAAACCTTTTTAACTGATTACATTAGATAAGCAGACATCAGAAAGATTTTATATGTGATCTTTAAAAATTATGCTAACTTGATACAGTATTAATAATATCATTAAGATTGTTAAAAGCCAATGTTTTTCAATATATTTATATCTTATCAGTTACAATAATGTGCTTTCTGTAGATGCAGATGTTAAATCAAGCTCAAAATGTGGATCTCAAACAATTTGTTTTTACACCAAAATCTTTGCTGGCATTGCCGAGGTACTGATTTATATTAGTTACAAAAAAGAAATTAGTCTTATTTTATGTTAAGCATGTTAAGTTGTTTTCTGAATAAAATTATTTTGTATCTGCAACTGTTTTACTGACATGTCATTGATTTGTTTATTTTTCATAGGTCTAGCAATAAACAGTCGTCTTCGTCACCTTCGTCACCTTCAGTGGACCAGGTAGATGATGTTAATAGTTTAGGAGTATCTCAGAAACAACTGCAATCCTGGAATTATGGAAAAGGTAGTAAGTTATTGCTAATGTTTGAAATTGTGATTTCCACTGTTTTGATTTGAGTATATTTGTAAACTCAAACTTGCTGAAATCACTACAGCAACCAGTATAGCATTATAGAACACTGAATGTATAGGGACATAGTGGCTTTAATTTGCTTTCATTTTGGTATCGGTAAGAATATCTAATGTAGCTCTAAGTGTCTAAATGTGCCTTTAAATAAAATAGAAATTACTAAATCAAATATATGAGGGTCCAAATTTATAAATAATTCCTGAAAGGTATGACTGTAATGTATTTCCACTGAAGCCACTGGTAATACCAGAGGTATTTTACCCCTATATCTGTACATTTCCTTCTTTTCCCTTTCTGCTGGAAGAAGTTAGTGAAGTACAAGCTTTTGTTTGGTAGCTGCAAAATGTGACCATTCAGTAACTGAGTTCATAACTAGTAAAACATCTCTATCTGGAATTCTTCCTTCATTTTCTTTTCCACTGGAAAGGCCACAAATGTTTTTACATTTGGTGTTAAAAGATCAGTCTTCATTATCAGTATATAACTATGATGTTCTCCTCACCGCATGCCTTTTGATTGTAATCCTATTCTTTTAAATTAATGCTTCATATTTTTCTGCCATACTAATTTACCTGTTAGAGTTGTTATCTAGTCTTAAGATGGAAGACTGTTGCGTAGCCGTATCTTCAGTTGCTGGGGGGGACAGGCAGTTAGTGTATGATACAATTGTGTTAAAAGAATAAAGTCATGGGAATACAGATGGATATTCCGGTATAGCTATAATCTATGCTCAAGAATATCTTGAGGCAAATATTACAGGATCAAGGGGTCGTAGCGGATATTACTGACTAACCATCTCCATTGAATAGCAGCAGAAAAGGTAGCTTTAGCCATATTGATTGGGCTGGCTGCATTTAAAAAAATCCACCAAAAGTAGTTCTCATGAAGTAAGGCATCAGTTGATATGATTTTTATAGGGTTCACTACATCTGTAATATGGTATCTTTCCATTCTAGAAAAAAAAGTAGGTAATTAAGAATATACTATGAAATTGTAGTAACCTAAACCTATAATTTATTTAAAGTCTGTGTGTCTGTGCAATAATGCACCATGCTGACTGTGCACATACAAAATCACAATAGCAGTGCCTTCCTAGTTTTGCCAGTGTCTGTGGAACAGGATTTTTTTATCTGAGCCTGTTCTGCTCCCCTTCTGTTGAAAGGGAGACCTGGATCAGGATTTCTTAGGCATGTTAGGGCCATGACAGCAGAATGAAGATTCCAGCACTGTCTGATGCTGGAATACTCTCTTCTGTATGTATGCATACTCTCTTCTGTATGGCAGAAGAGATGAAAAAAAGTTAGCAGAAAGAATTGGATTGGTGATGAAAAGAGAGAATACAACAAACAAAATGGAAAGAGAGTAAGAGAGGAAACATGGAAGTGTTCTTTGCACAGAAAAAAAGTATTTTAAAACATTAACAATCATATTTTCATTAAGAATTTGAACAACAATGCTTGAAAATGTGTTTGGGTATTAGGTAATAGATGTATGGGAGGAAGACAGCATTCAGAGTGTTTTGGAAAACTGTGAAGGAAACAAAGGTCTGAATTAAAAGTGTTAAATTTGGAATCAAACAATGTTTCTGACAAAGGGAAAGAATGAAATTGCAGTGATTTTTATAAGGCCTGTTTTTCTAGAATCTACATCGACGATAACTTTTCTCAAAATAATGCTGAGGAAAAAGTGCATATGTGACAATCCTCCTTTCAATAGATTGAACAACTGGTTGTAAAACATAGAATAGTTTTTGTTGTACTTGTCCGTTACAAATGTATTACAGCTTTCTCTTGGAAACACTTGGTGCTTGTGAGTGGCAAGAGCCAAGAGACAATGGCATTAAAAAAAAAAAAAAAAAAAAAGAAATCTTTAATACATAACTTGACTGATGCAGATAAAAGCAGATCTTGTTTTTTCAGATGCTTTGGGTGTGGACTTTGAACTGAGAGACGATGTTTGGGATGATATTGATGATGAGAAATTAGTATTTGCTAGCAACTTTGCCAGTAGAGAATTAGGTAAGGTTATTTAAAAAAAACACCCTCTTTGTTTCCTGCATACAAATTATTTTATAGGCTATTATTTGAGAATAATTTGTTACAGTATATGATTAATAGAACTACCTAAATTTTTTTTTGTTAATTGATTTGACCGCCAGGTTCACTACTCTACATACTCTATATGTCACCTATATTGAGACAAATCTAATATGGAAGGGAGACTTGAGAAAGTCATCATTAAAAATCTTTTGGGTGGCCTGCAACTGCATATTTGTTAATTTATCTGACTGCTTATCTCTGCTTATCTTTACATTGGCCCAAAACCCATAGAAGAAATATTTTAAGTGTTAAGACATCTGAATAATCTTCAAACTATTATTTATCATATTTTGTGAAATATTTACAAGAGGGTTCAGCTGTTTTGTGACTCAGTTTTTAAAACTTTCATTCTTATATGGAACATGGAAATATCTGCCTTCAAATTCCAGATGAGTGTGAACCACTTTGCCAGTATACAAGACACAAAGCCACAAATGATATTTCAAGAAAGTAAGCATTACGTAATTTATTACACTTTTATTCAGTTAAAAATAATGCCTGTATTTCACATGTATCTGTATGATTAAATGTATAGAAGGTTGTTCACTCATAAGAGTGATTGAAATTTCAACTTTTAAAAGGTATGAATTATTGAATGATTTGAATTATTTTCAATTTAACTGTGGAGGGAAATAAATAGAAAATCCTGAACTGAAAAGTAAATCATTTTGCACTTCTGTAAAAATACTTAAATTATTCAACTTGATATTTTCAGTTCATGTGCACTACAAGATGAGACCAATATTCAGAACTCAGTTGTTTCTGCGGTTAATAGCACATCAAAAGTAAACTTACTTGTACAGAGTCGAAAGGTAAATATGGTGAGTAAAAACATTTTCATAACAAAATTTCCTATAATTAGAGTATTTCATGTGTAAATATATTTACCATATCTGATTTATGAATCAATTTGGACATACTGAATTTCTGAACCTTTCTGTGTTGTCCAGACATGTGTGCATCCTGTGTTCAGTGTGATACTCATGATACAAAGAACCAGGACTTGAATTTATATAGCATGACTTCAAAATTATTTACTCAATTTGATTGTGATTGTGCAAGTTATCCAGTATATAATTATATTTATCATGTGCTTTGTCCTTGTCAAATACCATAATATCAATATAAATATCTGTACTACATACTACAACAATCTGGCAGTTTCTTTTTTGGTTAGTAATTTTAACCATACACACTTTTTAACATTTACATTGCAGTTCAGTTTTCAAGAAAGAAAGCATTCAAATCCTTCACAAGAGCTGAAAAGTGTACAGTGTCCTTCAATCTCAGAAATAATCTCAGACTCTTCTAAATTCACTAAGAAAGAGGATTTTTTTATTTTCACAAAAGAGCAAGAAAAAGAAGTGGATCCCAGGTAACAAAAAGTGGTGTATGTTGGGTTTTTTTGTTGTTGTTGTTGTTGCCTCAGTGTTCCAGGGCTTAGTTCTTCTTGGAACACAGATCCTTAGGCAATGTGTTAATTTATAACATTCCTTTTAAAAAGATGAATTTTCACAATAATAGTAGCAATTAACTTTTCTTAAAAAGGAAAATACTTTAAAATTATTTTGTTTGTCTTGGTATGTCTTGACTATACTTTGTATAGTGTTCCTGATTTCAGAGGTTTTGATGTCCTATACCTAATTTAATTTTTTATTTGCTTATTCCTCATCAGATATCTTCTTGATGATGAAATCAATGATGTCAAGCCCTTTCTTGGAATATTTGATGGCATTTTATAAAACATAAAACCAAAATGCATTTTAAGTGCTGGGGAAAAAAGTTAGTCATTTTTACAGAGTGAAGCCTTCAAATCCAGTTAAAAGAATTTGATTTCTGTTTTTTACCTATTTACCAATAGCTGGATTGCTGTATAGAGTAGATGACAACAAAACTGATGTCTAATTTATAGAATTCTAGCATATGTTCTTATTTTGAAAAGTACTCAAATATTTGTTTGTTGATCTTGCTGTTTTCAGGGTTACAAAGAAAAATATTGGAATGTGTCAAAGGAGAATAGTTCTCAAACTGAGGGTGCTTTCATAGATAAAGTCAAAACCACATAAGGGAAAGTAAGCTGTTTATTACATGCCCTGCTCACAAGTACTCTTTAAATGAATGAAAGACTCTTTCCTCAGAAATTTCTTAATGCTTTTTGGTTTTGTCTTTCAGTTTCTCTAATGCGGAATTTTTCATAGCATTGATTCTGTAAAATAGGTTTACATATAAAAGTAATAGAATGGTAAATTATTCTAGACTATATTCCTTTTGACAGTGCTATCAACTCGTTAATAAAAGTGCAACTTCCTTCAAGCAAATGTGTTTCCAGACTCTCAACAAAGCAGTTGTAAAATGTCTGTAAGCAATATTGTAAAGTTGTGTTTGGCTGCTCACTTTGACACCTGAGGTCATAAAATGGACATTAATGCATCCTAGTCCAGATGTAGGCAACCAAGCATTGGATTTGGATATCTTCTTGTAGCTCTAGTGTTTGAACTGTAGAAATTGCAAGTTCAATAGTTAGAAAAATACATGACATTGAAAATTAACATTCTCTTGGATTTTAGGCACTGTTATATTCAAAATGTGTGGAATTAAAATGTTAGTCACACGTGGCACCTTAGCTGTCTGTTCTTGCAAAGTTGTTTGGGGTGCAACAAAATGCAACCATGTTTTTCTACACTACCTGGTTCTCAGCTAATAACATTTTACTTGACTCCAGTGTTTTCCTTACATTTTTTACTTACTTTCTGGTATAATTCTTCCTCCATATGAAAGAATGGCCTAGCGCAAGCAGTCTCAACACTCACCAATTGATATGTTTTTGACTCTGCAAATTCCAGCAGGCCTAAGCTTATAACTCACTTTGTACCTCAAATATTTCATTGCATCTGGAAGTAGTAGTATGTCAGATCTCTTTTTGTCTCTTTTTTTTTTGTTGTTGTTTTTTTTTTTAATTAACCTTCCAAACCGAGGTAACTCAGAATTACTATACTACTGCTATGTTTAGCCAGCAGTCGTAGTCATGTACATCCTAGTCACTTCCCAGTTCTGTGTCAGGGCAAGATTTAAGAATGCAGAGTGCCAAATGGCATTTCAGGTGCCCCAGACAGTCTTTCCTCAGCTCCATCTACCGTGCCAGAAGAGCACGGGTCTCCCACAGGGAGATGTTCCAGGTCCTCTAGGGCATCTAAAATGGTACTTGATGCAATGTTTAAGCACATGATGCTCTCCCTGCTGCTTGAAATACATGATTATTTTTTTTTCAATTTATGGTTCATATTTACATAGCATTCTTTAATTGCCTTTGTATCCTGCCTTTCCCTGGGGTTTTAGCTTGCAACAATTGCGCTGTTCCTCAGTTTCTTCAAGTT
Organism: Aramus guarauna; assembly: GCA_013400195.1. Taxonomy (NCBI): domain Eukaryota; kingdom Metazoa; phylum Chordata; class Aves; order Gruiformes; family Aramidae; genus Aramus; species Aramus guarauna. The sequence goes on from VXBL01006379.1 coordinate 77,248, forward strand.
TGACAAAAGCTGTTATATAGCAACACAAAGCCAAGCTTCAAACATGGAAAATAGGAGAGAAAGAAAGCAATGTATATAATCTTGTGATTATACAACTTACAACTTTCTGAAACCTCACTCATCTGCTGGTTGCTCAGGCCTTGCCTGCAAACCAGGGGTGCTTCTGATGGCAGGGGCTGCACTTTCTCCTGCTAGTCTGCATGAAGCTCCTAAAGGTTCTGAACTGTGAGATAGCGACTGTAGGGGAAGTTGATTGTCTTTAGATCTTAACAAAAATGAATAAGGTAAGTTTCTATTTACTTCTCTGTACTAAGGCTGTATCTTTTAGAGATGTTTTTTGGCCTCATTTCCACACTGAAGGTGTATTTCCATTTTTCTGTGAAAATTTTTGGTAGTTTATATAATGTCTAGAAAGTAATTGACATTATTGCCATTTTTACTTCATTTTTTGTACAGTGGAAATATAGCCATTTGGTTTTAGTTAGTTTATAAGAGTAGGTTTACATTTGTACTATTACTTCAAAGAAAATTATCCTTGCAGGCAGATATTTTATTTTCCTCTTAGTTTTCACTAGTGCAGGAGTTCAGTAGTTATTATTGGGTTTCTTCAAGATTCGGGCTTATTAATTTTCTGATACTGTATTACATTTTTTTCCTTTTGATATTTAAAAGGCTTTAATTTCCAATTTGATCCATAGTCAGAACACATGATAACAAATGCATTTCAGTACTTTCAAGACTATTCAGAGTACTTTGCAGATGGTTTATAAGATAATTTCCTGTCTCTGTTTTTCACAAGAAATCAGCATCCTGTATCATCCTTGGAAAATTACAAAATTGTGCTATTGCTGCTGACAGCATTTCACAGATTTTAGAATATAAATCTTGCAATACTGCAATGTTTTTACAGTAATATTGAACCTCTCGTGCAAAACCATTTTTCTAGAGATAAGTGCTTTATTTGGCATTGTTGTTTTGCTTCATTATTCATATTAGCTCAATGACTCTTTAAAGTCTAAGTCACTTTCAGAAAAACAGTTTGGAAGTACTTATATGCTGAAGTTTTCTCTGTCTCAGGAGAAGGAATGACTTTTCATATAGTAGCATTTGTTATTGTTCCATTTTTCAAATCATAATAATTGAAAAGATCAAAAGTGATAACCATTGTAAGTCTTTATTGCAATAATTAATTGCAAATACACAGTGACTATCCTTCAAAACAAATATAGGCAGAAAGAGTAAATTGACTGCAGAATTAGAAAAACCTAGTCAAATCTGACTTTTTAAATTTATTTTTTTTAAATTCCAAACTGAGGTAACTCAGAATGACTGTACTACTGCTATGTTTAGCCCAGGAGTCCTAGTCATGTACATCCCCGTCACCTCCCAGTTCCGTGTCATGGTAAGATTTAAGAATGCAGAGTGTACCTCCTGCCCATCACCATCTTCTGATTTCCATGGAAATCGGATGGCTCCCAGGCCAGAACAGTGGTGTGTCTCTACAGATGCTTTATATGAGTGATCAGGGGACCAAAATCCCAGGTCATTCTGCAAAACATAAGTATAGACGTAGCTATGAGGAGCTGTAATTTTAGTCATTTAACTGAATCACCTTAAGTGATAAATAGAGTTTACCTGGACTCCCTGTGTAGTCACTAGGAAGAGACAGACACTGTCAGGAGGTGATTCAGATTGTACGTGTGCTGAATTGCTCTCTGGTGGAACTCGCCAAATTACCTATGATGACCACATACAGTTAGCATGGAGAAGCTGTAAATTCACATCCAGGCTCACTGAATATTGCCTTTCTTGTGCACATAAGATGTCTGAGTTCTTTTGTCCACATAAGGATCCAACTTTTCTAAGTTGAATAGTCTAATTTCTATACAGGAAAAGATGGCTGTGCTCCACTAATGTTGCTGCATGCAGCTTCCTTTCAGGTGCTGTCCAGATGATGAACCAGACTAAATTCAACAGGATAATGTCAGACAATTTCACTAAGCTACTACCAACAGAAAAAATACAGACTAAAATACACAAAAACATTGTTAAAGTCTGAAAGGATCCTTGTTTTTAATTCTGCATAGAGTTGTAACATTAAATAAGTGGCTTGAGTTTGAATCAGTGGGATTATATAAGTAATTTTTTAGGGATACAGCAGAATGCCACAGACTTTAGTCTGGGGATGATTCTATAAAATTTACATTATAAAAATACTGTTTTCCATAATGGAGTAGTGAAAGAAAATTCAATGTGACAAGAAGTCAGATTTTACTATCTTACTTGTCTGATTCTCCATAATAAAATACATGCTCATACCTGCTTTTAATTTAACTTCAACTTCCTTATATGCTTCCTTGTCCTATCACATATATTGGTTTCAGAATATAAACTGAGGTCAACCGTATCTGTGCCTGAAGAAAATGCAATATGCACTCAAAACCCATGATCTTCAAAAATTGTTAGCAGAAAAATAAGTACAGTGTTTAAACATGTTGCCAGACATGTTTGTGTATAAGGTACATTTATAGCATATACAATACTGTAAATGTATTCTGCCATTTTAATTGTATGCAGCATGTCTCATGATCTATCTCTAAGTCTAATTATGTAGACTTTATTCATGTACTTGAAGACTTTAATGGATTAACCAATACAGTAATTGTTAAAATAATAATGGCAGCTGCAACAAGTCAGACTCTTGTTATTTTAGTGTATTTTTACTTAGATATACCTTCACAGAACAGTTACGCAAGGTATAAAAGTTGGTGCTTTTAAAGGCAGTCAGCATAATGATAAAGAGTGAACAGAAATCACCGTATGGAACCAATACGCACCTGAAAAAGAGTTAAAATCAGTCATTTTGTAGAGCACAAATGATACCTCTCTAAGGCATCATCAGAATCAGTGGTATCTCTTCTAAAAGAAAGGGTATCTTGCATTACCTCTTTATGTCACCCCTTCTGCTTTTTATGTAGAAGCAAGAGAGCAGTATCGTGTCAATTGTTTTTCTGACAAAATCTTTAAATGATATCCATGAAATGAGATCCATGAATGCCTGGGATTTCTTCTAGCTCCTTTGCTTAACAAGGAAATAGAAAAAGAGGTACTAGTCAGGGTAAAATTCACTTTCTGCAGAGGACTAACACCACATTGAATTTATTGAAGGCTTACATGAGCGTAAACTGAGGCATGTACAGCATGCTGATAGTTTGCAGTGATGAAGTTCAGCTTGACTGAAAAAATAAGATAAACAAAGGGCAGTAGTTTATTGGCTGCCACTATTCAGCTGAGATAAGGGCCAGCCCAGTTGAAATGTGTTTCTGTATTTGTTCTTTAAACCTGTGTGAGGTAAAATTGTATCTGTCCAAGCCCTTGCTTTTCTCCTATCATTGTAACTCTTGTTCTCCATGTGCTCTGGATGGGTATTTCAGATGGCATGTGCTGGGCTAAGGACTGCATCCACCTAAGTGACAGGGGCCCTTGGGGCCCTTTTGTCTCCTGTCTTTTCTTGGCCGTGCTGATCACTGTTGTTCTTCCCTGTGGTGGTGAAGTGACTGGAAGAGCTGTGCCACTGTTAACTCCCAGTCCTGCACCGCATGTCCTTAACAAGAGATCCCAGTCCAGACAATTTGTACCAGTTAAGGAGAGTTGTTTCCCAATTAGTTTAGTGTGCTGCCTACCACACTAAACCACTGCACTTTCATTCTGATCTTGTGGGATGTGCTTTGAGTGTTCCTGAGTCTGTGCTCCTGTGGTTTTTAAATGAATCGCTTCCATGTGCCAGGACTTGAGGGGCACATCTGATTGGTGGTGTGTGCAAATGTTTTGCAGAAATGCAGCAGATTATACTGAGTGGACATACTTTGTATAGTGAAGGTGTATGTTCTTTCAAATATAATAAAATTGCCTAGATACCATAGCAGGCAATTTCTTCCTGTATCTAACATATACTATGTGGAGCTAGCATGTAATGATGATACAGGCTGTCCCTTTGATTTATGCTACATGGCAATTTCTACATTTTTGATAGCTGAGAATAGGGAAAAATGCAAAACATTTTGTTTTGAAGGCTGCAAGGGTATTTTGTTTATATAAATGAAACAATGGTTCTTCTGTAACTGTGAAACTTGCTATTAAAGGATGCATATAACTTTCAAAATAAAAAGATACTTGGAACTGTAAATGGCTATGATATATTTGCTGCTTCCCCACCCATTTAGAGGCAAAACCTATTTATGAGGCTTTATTAAGTGCAAATAATTCCCATGGCTTCAGCACAGAAGAAACAGCTGCAGAATGTAGTCTGATTTGCATATAAATGACATGATTTCTGCTCAGAAAAGGATATTGAAAAATATACATTTCTACAGTGAAAACCTGATAGTCACACATATTAAGGTCAGCTTGTGTAACTTTAAGCTGCTGCATGTCAATACCTGATCACACCGCCAGCTAGATTGAGGTTCTATCTGTTGTGCCCACTATGAAATTGTGAATTTCTTCTTTTGAGGTAATTAAGCTATCATTTATAGGAATAGACTCCAAAATATATTTCTCAACAGTTTAAGCACTTAAAAGTGCTCAGAATATTTATCAATACAAGTGGACAATTTCAAACGTGGCATTTTTCCTTATCTTCAGTACTGTGAATTTGTGATGCGAGGGGATTCCTATTGTTTGGGTAAGAGAAAAAAAGTCCTGCTAACTTGCTCTAGTCACTTTAGTAAATGGTAGGATATAATTAAATCAGACACAGGGCTATTACTTTTACTGTCCCAAATAGTTTCCTCAGGTTATCTCTTCTATTAAGACAAGTTCATGCTTCTAAAATTTCTGCCTGACATAGGCCACTGAGATGCTCAGCCAAAACAAAACCCAAGTGTTTCAAAGCTAAAGCTGTACATGCCATTTTATCCCAGTTGTTCCAGCTCACTGCACAAATTCTCTAAAATATGATATTTATTTCAATAGAAGTATCATTCTAGATGACTTCAATAATGAACTGGCTTCAGTGTAGTAGTCATCTAATTGTTGAACTGGGATGTTATACACTATTCAGCATGGCTTTGGCACCAGTACTCATACAGAGCTCGGGCACCAGCAAAGCCAGGCTCTGCAGAACAGACCCCTATCACTCCCAGGCAAGCTAGCAGAGCTCCCCCCCATCCTTGAGGAATACCCTTGGGAAGTCAGCCAGCAGGAGAGAAAGCGAACACAGGCTTCCAGTCAGCAACTAGCCACTTCCCTCCCTGAAAGGCCACAACTGTGACTTTGCAATGGAGTGTTCATTTATGGACAGGCTCCTGCTGCTGCTTAGATATATCCTAACATAAAAGAAAGATGTTGGAGAGCTAGGCAGTGAAGGGTTTGGAGGAGCCCTGCCAAACCTTGGTTTTCAAATCCCTGCTTGGCAAAGGCCTCACTGAGCTGAATGCCATTGCCAGAAGCGACAGGTTGTCTACTCAGAGAGATTGGTTGGCCACAGTGAGTTGTCATTAGTCTGAATGCCTCTTGGAGAGGCTTGATACTGTTTAGTAAAGAAAAAGTGGAAGTAGTGCTGTCTAGAAGCTTAGATATGCAGGTCAGAACTTCCTTTTCAGCAATTTCTTTCCGTTCGTAAAGGCTATTAAATTATCTGAATGAAAATGAGTCAGTAGAGTTTATTACCAGGATTCTGATTTTTTTTTTTCCCCTGGTTGTGCTGTAATATTTTAGCTGTTGTAGTCCAGACTTGTTAGGTTACTGGGTGCAGGAAATAAAACTTTTATCCCACGGCTCTATTCTTGTGTTGTACATGGTATGGCTAGAGGAGGTTGTTCTGCCTAGCTGGGAATTTCTACTCAAAAAAATAGTCACTCAGCAGCTGGATCATTAACATTTTCAGTATCTCCTCAATTATAAAGATTTTAGGCTCTGAGATCAGTTGGGTGGTTTCTAAAAATTGTACTAATAGATGTAAAAGGAGCATTCACCAAAGTATGGCACTAGAAGTGATGAAGGAAGTGTGGGCCACGAAATAGATCTGCTTATCTTGTGATATATCAGACAGATGCATTTCAGAGACCAGAGGCTTGCTTAGTGAGGGAAATAACCTGTATTAGGAAGATAAGAGGTATGAGCAGATCTCTCTCTCGGGTGTGATTGTCTCAGGCAACAATATTAGCAGAAGCTTAGACACATTCTTAGCTTCTGGAACAGATTTACCAAAATGACAGTGCATACTGAGGATGACAATAATAACATGGGCAGTGTGTTCTGGAAAAAAATAGTTGGCATCTTGGAATGGTGAAAAAACAGCTTTGGATAAGGATGTGGTTCAATAGAAATTAGTCTCTGTCCATAGACTTCATAGCAGCCAGTCAGAACTGCTCTTTCAGTCAAGCAGTTAATAATACCTCAGCACTGTAGCTTATGGGATACAATTTTCAAAATTATTGTAGTGTGGGACCGATAAATTTCAGCACAAAGAAGGCAGTATTCCATATAATTTATTTTAGATTTCCATCTAGGGTATGTTCTGACACTCCACATGAAAGTCAAATTGTCCATGTAAAATGGTTTTCAGGTGATAAGTTGACCCCTGGGGTTTTAGTAAAATAATAGATTCAGAATTCTATCTGACTTTCCAATCTATAAAAGCTAGTTATCAGCTGTTTGAAGGATCTGATAAGAAGAAGGGGGCGGGGGGGGAAGAGCTTTTGTTTAGTGACATTTTTCTCATTAATGGGGACAACGTTAGAATCACAAACTCCTACTGGATTTGGTAGTAAATACTCTGCTGACATGTGTTTTGGGAGGTGGTGGTTCTGTGTGAGGAGTGTATGTGTCTAATCCTCTGTGATATGCATATGGAGCAAGGAGTATTTCTAGTAGACACATACAGCCCTTCAAAAGAAGGCCGTTTACTGTGCCACCATCTGGCCATCATTTTTAAATGCATTCTATCACCAGAGCCTGTCTCTGCAGAAGTTTTGCTGGAGAATGACTGGTTTTGGTGTCTAGAGAAACACTAACAGATTAACAACATAAACATTTTTCTGGCCAGCATTCTTCAGTATTTAAATGTAGTGCAAAATAAATGGTAACCTGAAAAGAAATGAGGTGCTACTTTAAGTTCTTGTCTGAACGCTCATAGGACCTGCTGTAAATTTTTTCTAGTTTTGGTGTTTTATTTAATTGTATTTTCTTGAGAATACCTAGTGTACCATGTGGCTTCACTGTCAGTTTGAACAGATCGAAAGTTGGGTAGAGGCTTATGTTGCATCTTGTTCTAGCAGATGGGTGTATCTGCACGTACATGCACATGAAATGCAGCAGTAGTAAGTTATGGGAAAGGTGACAGTAAGATAGGACTAGTTGTAGTGACACTAGAAGAAGCTTGCCTAATAAAACGCTAAAAGCTTGTTTATATTTAGTGCAGTTGAGTGTCCCTTTGAATTTTGAGCAAACAAAATATCACCTGCTTCTTAAAAACAACTATGCTCAAGAAAACTTTTCTACAGTCAGTGTAAACAAAAAGGATAGTCTCAAAGAAAAACCCAATTCCCTCTTCAGTTGTTCCTTATGTTACCCACTGTCCTGGATTTTCCCTGCGTGTGTTTGTGATAAACATTTAGTTCACTGCAGAAGTACCGCCTGTTATACTCTGTTGCTGGGGCTTTGGCAGGGCATGAAGAAGGCTGCAAGGAGGGTGCCTGTTTGCTTCCTGTGTTACTGTCTCCTCCTCTGAGAGGAACTGAGCAGTGCTCAGGGGTGGGACATCTGGCACTCTCAAGTCCAGTAGAGAAAGGAAACGCAGTGAGCCAAGACCTTGTAGGCAGCGTCGTGGAGGAGCTGGAATTTTGCTTGCAGGACAGAGCCAGGTTTTAGAGGTGACAGGATAATGGAGAGTTCCCTAGAGCAGGCTGAGCAGGGTCTGTGGTAGTCTGTGAACCATTTGGAAATTTTCACATTGGAAGTAAGACTAGAAAGAAAGATTTACCCTGCAGTGACACAATGGGGAGATTAATTTTCAAGCTTTTCTATTTAATCTAGCTCTCTAATGGATCAGACTTCTCATGATTTAAAGAGTAATTCTGTCCTGCCATTCTTGTAACATCTGCTCTTAGGAATCTGGATTCTGTGGGTGTGCTTATCAGAAGGAAAAGCTTCTACCTAAAGGCAATTGATAATTCAAGAGTCCCTGCAGATAGGATCAAAAAGAGCTAACTGCTCTTAAACCTTGCCTTTTTCTGGGTTTGGTTGGTTGGTTTTAGCTTTACAGAGATAACTGGGTGCTGGTCCTGTTACTGGAAAGCGGCAAAATAATTCACTCTCTAAGACTTATTTTGAAGTTTTAGAAAGCAGGTATTCTTTATTGCAGTGCTGGGTGCACAGGGGATAACTCCACCTAGCGTGCACACCCAATGGACAAAACAAACAAGTATTTATGCTATGTTAATACACGTATCCATTACATTTCCGAGTAATGCGTATCGCATTCATGGATTTCCAGGAACTTGTTAGCATATGCTAATGTCCTTCACGCATGTTTGTTGGCACTTCCGGGTGGTCGTCGAGGGTCCTCAGATGAAGGCTCAGACTCAGTCCTGGTATCACGTATACCTTATCCTTCGAAGTTGGTTTTGTGATCATCTTTCTTATCTTTGCGCATCTGTTTTTCCAAGGCCGAGCTGTTTAAAATGAGATTTGTTCCAAAGCTTGTTATCTTACAACTAATTGTTTTCTAAGTTACAATGGTTTCCCTTTTGTTTGGTTACAGCTATTGACCAATAGCTCTTAATTGCTTGAATTGATCGTAATATTTCAATATTCACAGGTATCAGTCCTGCAAGTGGGTAAGCTGTAACAGGTGAGGGACAGGCCTGTTGATTCACTTGAGTGAACTCCTGCTTACTCAGGTATGCATGAGCTCTACTGAGGTCTGCTGGACTTGAGTGCAAAAGCAAACTGTCACATTCTTAAAGTGCTTTTCTTCTGGAAGAGCAGATCTGAGAACCAGAAAAGTTTATGAGTAATGCTGACTTCTGCTATTGACTGGATTTAATCTGCATTAATGCTTTCCAAGGTAGCTACATACTCTCCTTTAGGTTGTTTGTCACTCTGAGGCTGATTTAAAAAATGTGTCATCCAATTTCAAGGTTTCAGGTGTAAACACTGAAACATTTACCTATCCATTGAGGTAATTATCAAAACATTTGTATTTGCAGCCCTAGTTAATTGTAGGCCACAACTTTTGATTACTTGAAGCCCTGTGAGAAATTTTCCTTTCCTGGAGTGGGATGATGTAAAGTACTCTGTCTGTATTCCTCCATACCTTCCCTTTATATGTTCTGGACGTGCTAGGCTGAGACAGTGTCAGATGCTGTAGCTGCGTGTGCGTTCACTGAAAAGGCTGTGACCGCAGCCATAGGAAGAGCTGGTGTCAGGCATGGAACCATGATGACACAGGCCTGCAAGGAGAGTCACAGGGCTCTGGATCGGGGAAGGCATGCAGCAGCCACCTGCCTTCTCGGAGCAGCTTGCCTTGGGACAAGGACAACCATCCATTCCCCCAACAGGGTAAGATTACTAAGGAAGCCTCTCATAGATGTGTTGTTATGAAAAAGTCCCTTCTATAACTTTTAATGAGGGAGTGGGGCATCTGGCCTAACACTTTTAATTCAATTCATCTTGTAACTAAAAAAACATAGGAGGAAAAAATACTGTACAAAGTATTGTCTCCTTTGGAGGCACAGCTTTATAAATCATCTGTTGCTCACATAAAGCCCTGAGGCTTTTGGAGCAATGTAGACATGTTAAGTTAGGGACATTCCTCATCTTTGTTGCCTGTATTTCGCCCTGTCTCTCCTCTGGACAAACTTTATGCAGGTGCCATGTTTCCTACTGCTAGACAAGGCTGTGCTGACTGGCCAGGCGTTTTTGGAAGTTAGTATGACTGGAAGATGCTTGTAAAGACACAGGAACCTAACCAGTAATGAAAGTACTCACTGAGCGTAGTTCTGTGTTCAGTATGCTCTGGCAGAAGAGTTTGTTGCTGCTGAGCTCTGCTCCTGCCCTGTGCCACCCAGCTGCTGTGCCAATCCAGTTGTGCTGGAGGGTTGTGTGAAATTAGTTAAATGTGTGAGTAATCCCCACCTTCTGAGAAGCTTGTCTCTTAGCTCTTGGCAATGCTGTTATTGCTAGGAAAAAGTGCATGTGTGCAAAGAGCAAAGCAGACCAAAATGTTCTCTTTCACGGTTATAGTTCACTCATCCTTAAATTGGAAAATAGCCTTTGTTTCATGTGGCAAGTGAGCTACATAGTATTAATAAAACAGACATCCTAAATCCTGCTTGGAATTGCCACTGGCAGCTCTTAATGTATTTTCAACTGTATTTTTTATTTCTAGCTTAGTAAAAACTCACCAAGATGTAGTTCTGCTTGTTAGCTTTGGAGGAGGTTGAAAGTGCTCGGGATGCTCCCGGATTTCATCCCAGCTCCGCAGCCTTCCACATTGCCTTGAAACTGTGCTGGGTTTTTCTGTCTCTAGCGAGAGAGCTGAAAAAGAGCAGCGTTAAATTTACATTTCCAGTTGCAGTGCAGATGGAATGGGAAACGAGGTCTTTGCCACCAAGTGGAATGGGTAATAAAATTTCAAGCACTGGCTAACATCTGTAAACGTCAGTGCCTTCCCACAGACTGTGACAAGATTTCAGAACACATTTCATTAAAAAGGTCACTGAGGAATACAACCCCCAGGATGCACCGCACACTAAGTGTTTTAATACGGCTTTCACATAGCCCTCACATCGGACATTTCCCCTTCGTAATTACGCTCACAATCGCCGGCCTGAGGCACACTGAGGAATCACCCATCTGCCTCGCAAAAACTGTGCACGGAAGCGAGCCATCATTTCGTACGTGGTGCTGCGCCGTTCCCTTCCTGCATACAAACGGGTGTGCAAAGGCGCTGCCGGGCCGAACGCTGCCACACAACCAGCTCCCAGCGCTGGGGTTCGGTGCCCGGGCCCAGGGGCGCCGTACCGGGGCAACGGCTCGGCGGAGGCGGCGGGCCAGGCCTGGCGCAGGCCGCTCGGCTGCGGCGGGGGCGCCAGCCCCCCTTCTGGCGGCCGTCGCCATGGAGACGGGCGGGCCCGGCCTGCCGCTCGGCGGGCGGAGCCGGGGCGGCCGGCAGCCATCTTCCCGCCGCTTGCCAGCGGGTCGTCGGCCCAGCGCCGGCTCACGTCTCGGTCCGGCTGTTGGCTTAAATTAGCCGATAGCGCTCGCGTGTTACCGTGCCCTCCACCTTAGTGTTAGTAGCACCGGGTGCAAGGTGAGTTTGAGGTATTGCGAAGCTTGTGTTGTAACCGAGCCATGGTGTATTTCACTGTGTTTATCCAAAGACATCTCGGGTCACAGCAGCGTGAGGTGGCAGAGCCCTCAGTGGGAAGGGCTGCCACCGAGACTTGCCGGCTGGGAGCCTCGGCTGCCACTGCTGCCTCCCAGGCCTCAGGGAGACCTGCTGGCTGGGCACGCAGCTGGCCTTGGGCAGGTTTTTCCGGACTTAAATAACCGAAAAAGACACCATCCCGCCAACTCAGTCACAGAGACCTGTGTGAGGTGAGCTGGGAGTCGGTTGATGCAGGTGGCTGTTTACTTGAGGTGGCCTTTAGCCCTTCAAAACATTCAGTGACTGCTGCCCAAGTCAGACATAGTGCTAGGGGTCATTTGTACAAAAATACAATTTAGAAGCAAAGGTGCTGACTATTCTATAGCACTGACAAGAGCTGTAGTTTTAAATGGGGAAGAGCCTAAGTAGCAAGATGGCCGCTGTGGGCTTGAAATGTGTTTTAACAAAAATGATTAAGTAAGGGACTGACGTGCTGCAGAGGGAAGGTTAGTGTACCATCCTCTCAGGATTTTTCCAGATGAGGGAGTCGTGTGACCCACCTGGGAACTGGAGTTCCCTGATGACTGTTTTGCTTTGTCATTCTCACTGGCCGGGTGCAAACTAAGCCAGCCAGGAGGGGAGTGCCACCATTTTGTCACCTCCTTTTCCAGCCGCTGCATTGCACTCACTGCTGCTGCATAGAGCTGTCTTCGTGTGTGTTTCCTCTCTGCGCAGAGCCTATCTGTATGTATGTGTCTGCCCCCGCCTGCTCATCGTCCTTTACCATGTGGAAAAGCAAAGAAGGAAAAGTGCCTTTTCTTTAGTGTAGAAATAGGTTATGGGATTTATTTAATTTTTTTTTGTCTTGGAATTTATTATTTCCTGAAAAGAAAACTGCATGCCCAAAGCAGCTGTTGAGCTGACCTCCCTTCCCTACGCGTGCGGCCCCAGTTGCATGCCAGTGGGGAGCAGTGAGAAGTGGTAAGGCTTTGCTTTGCTCTGCTCTGTGGTAACCTGACTTTGCGTGGTTTGGCTTTGTGGCTGGGGACCGAGAGGGCAGTGGTGACTCTCAGCCTGGGCAAGGCTTGGCTGTGCCTGCAGTTGCAGTGGGGCTGCACACTGACTACAGGAGAGCTGTGTCAGCATGTGGACTGGTATCTATCTTCACATTCCCTTTCAGAGTTCATAAGATGTTAACTTTCAAAAGGGAGGTCCCCCTTGTGTATTTATGTCAGTGATTTTGGGTTTTAAACTATTCATGCATGAAAAATGACCGTAGGAACTGTATACTCCCATGTGTGAATAATGACTACATGGGAACACAGATTACAGCAGTTTTGCACTGAGACTGCTGCAGTTTACATGCTCTCTTTGGGAACGTTATGAAACGTTTTTAAATGCTTGTGCATGTTAATGCATTGATTTCAATCAGTCTTTTTTTTTGTCCCTTTTGGATTTGTTCAACTTAACAGCGTGTCTCATGTTTGCTCTAAGATATGCCTGGCAAATCAGGCAAATTAAAAAATGTATGCAAAAATACGGCGCCATGCACACGTATCAGGTTTGTTATTTATTAATAGACTCCAATTTCCATATGATAGCCTACTTTTTTTTTTTTACTTTGGCTCAATGGATAGTTTATGCCAATTACATGTAGTTTAACAGCTTTGGAATCTGGTTTTGCTTTTCTTATGCATAAAGACATGGATTCTGTTTCGAGTTTTAATTAAACTGCACTGACTTTAAAGATTCTATTGTCCCTTTTCATTTAAATAGGATTTTTGTTAGATCTTTAACAAGACCTCAGTGGAGTAATAAATCTAAGCAATTGTCCTTATTAGGAATAGATTATCCTCAAGAGATGGAAAGTCACAGAAGTAACTAAAACCATTTGTAGAGACTGAACTAAGGGGTTTTTTTCTTCTTAAACATTAAACAGACTTGTGAATTACTTGCTTGGGCACTCAAATTAAATTAAATGATATTTTGTTTATTTTTCACATTTTCAGTGTAGGCTATTTGCATTTACTTAAACTTTGAGTTTCATTGAGCAAAATTTACTCCTGGGTAAGGATCCTTACTTTCAGTATACAAGCTGTAAACGAAACTCAGTATATCCTGCAATTTCTTTTGTTAGCAACTTTTGCAACACTTGTAATTTGTAGGACCCACAGACCAAGTGAGCGTGTTCTTAATTCGTTGTATTTGCCACAGTAGATTAGTCCTGGCTGAAGAATTAGTGTTCTGTTTGTCCCACATCCCAGCCAAGTAGAACTGCAAAGTAGTTCTGTAGCAGTGTGCAGTTTGTCCAAAGATCTCCTCTGATGCTAGACTTAAACCACAAGTTCTTAGAGAAAATTTGCCACAAAACCAACAGTTCTAAGTTTGCCCTTCAGGGGTTTACATTCTGCTAGGAGATGAAAGGGGATTTGACTCTAATGGCTTTTTTTTGTTTCAGCTGTTTGCTTCATTCACTGTTCTGTAGGTGCTCAGGCCTTGCTTTATTCCCAGTTTTAATCATAGGTTGGCTTCTGATGGGACATGGCTTCCTTTACACACAGTCAAATCCTGAATTTCTGCCATGTGTTTAATTCCCAACTTTGTTACACACATTGTAGTGCCATTTTTTTGAGCAGGCAGTTATTTGGATGCTCCATTTTGTGGTAGCAGTTTCGAGACACTCATTTCTAGGACTTAGTTCTACCCAGCAACCAACAGGCAAAGGCAGAGGTGTTGCTCAGGGACATCCTCAGTAAGATGTGTTGTGAGACAGGCATTTTTTTTCCACTGGCTTCAGTTCCTGCGCTGACTGAGCTGCTGCCCTCTGCAGAGCGCGCTGCAGGAAGCTGGACTCCAGGGACACAGCTGCACGTGACCCACCCACGTCCGCCTCCACCGGGAAGGAGCCCACAGCCCTGCTCAGCAGATGAAGACAAACCCTTCTTGGTTGCTGCAGCTGCACCAGCTCTCAGCCACCAGGTATTTAATGTCTCAAAGCTCTTCTGTCTGTGGGCTCCTCTGTCCCTGTCCTGCAGGCTGGCATCTCTGTAGAGCCAAGTACTGTCAGCCTCCAGTCTGCTTCTGCTCCCCACATGGTAGTCTGCTGTGTTTCTCTGTTAAGAGACTTCACCTCAACCCTTCTTGTCTTCTCAGTGACACTGTAGTGATACTTTGGGGCAGAACAAATTATAGTAGAGGAACATAGCTCATAAATATTAATTTCTAATCAGACATTTGCTTCATATTCTAGGCAAAATTACAGGTTTTGAGCCTTTATCTCTTGCTTTCCGTATTACTCAAATTGCTAAAGATTTTGGCATGGTGAGTCACAGTGGTGGAAAATCTGGTGTGAACTGAGACAGTGTAGTTCTTCAGCATCATGGCTTCTCCGTGCCCTGATAGGAAACTTAGAAAAATAGAAGGTGCTGAGAGCAGATAAGTCACCTGGTTGCTGCTCTGCTTTTGGCATAAAGCCGGGGAAGAGCGGGTGGAGGAAATGCACGCCCTGGCTTTTAAGCTCGGATTGCAACTCTTCCGTCCTCCCAGTGCAGTGCACATTCATAGAGTGGCAAACCTAGGCTGGGTCCTGCTGCTGATTTAACTTTTAATATGACTCAGCGCACAAGATTATGAAGTGGCTAAGACTACTCAGCCTTGGGGATGGATTCTGGGGGAATTAAGAGATTCTCTATCTTGTATTATGTGGCAATTAGACCTGAATTAGGCAATGCTGTATCTCAGACAAAATCCGTGGGACATAGTTTTGCTCTGGATTCTCATGGGTATGTGGGATTTTCCCTCTGTTTTCTGCAGCAGCAGGGCCAGGAGCTAATCTGTTCTTGGCTCTGCAAGGCGAGATTGAGAGGGCCCACCTCTGCACCTTGCCAAGAGATAGATCTCTTCATTCCCTCCACCCCTGTTTCTGGGGACCTATGCTGTAGTGATAGGCAAGTACTGGGGCTCTGTGCTGCAGTATGTTGGTGACAATGTGTATACAAGAAATGCAGGGCTAACATGGCTTGCTGATGTGCATGATCTGACAATTAAAAGGATCCCTTCTCGCCTTGCACTCTGAAGGAGCGTATATTGCTGTCCAGTGCCAAGTATATGCCACAGCATAAAATGTGGCTAGATGCTATTTACACGTTGGCTATGCGATCAGCCAGCAGGCTCTTCCCTGTTCACAGCAACTTCCCTGGAGGGGGAGCGGGCTGCTCAGAAGGTCAGGGGGGTACCTGTGCATCACAGGCGTGAAAAGCTGCTCTCTTTCTGCCCTGAGGCACAAACCTGCTTTCACTCTGTGAAGCAGAGCGGAAAAGCTGGGGTCCAACAGTGGTGGGTATTCCTGGCTACCTGCAAGATGAAGGTGGCATGTGAGTATAAGAAATCCAGTTTGCTTCTCAACATGAGTAGGTGAGATTTGGGTGGGAAAGTAATGGGAATGCTAAATGATTGCTGCTAACACTAAGATGACAGCAAATCTCTGTATTATAATGTTCAACTTTTGAGACTAGATTGAATCTTACTTTATTAAAGAAGGTAGGAAGCCTAGAAGTAGCTCTTTAATCTTCAAATGGAAAATACAATTTTGAAATCCGTTATCTTAGGAATGCAATAATCAAACAGCTTAATAAGCGATGTTAAACCTACTTTGAATCTTATTTAAAGTAATTCTCAGATGGTGTCAGGTTCACTCGGACATCTGCTTTGCTTATGTGTTGCCCACACAAGGAGGAGAGGTTGATCAGCATGTATTTTCTGGCCATATGATTGTTTGGGAACTATCGAGAATAAAAAGTCATTACATGATTCATAAATACTTCCATTTGGTATTTATTCCAACAAAAGGCTGTTGGAACTGTATCAGCGTTATTTTGTAAGTACAGCTCTGCCCATGAGGACTTCACTACAATGGGTACCTGGCCTCCCTCGTCTTCAGGAATCTTTAGCCTTTGAGAGAAAAGACCTGTTAGCTGGTCTCTCCCCTGCTACTGCTGAACTGTTCCCCTTCACATATTTTTGATCTCCCCTGGTCAATCAACACCTGATACCATGTATATGTGTGTCCTATTGTTCCCCACACTAAAGCTCTCCTGTTTTTCCCAAACATTGTCATGTTTCCTTTCTCCTTTCCCTGTTTTTCATCTCTCTTTGCCCATTTGTATAACGCATCTGCTCTATTTGTTGTTTTCAGCTTCTAATTTAATACCACTGGTGAATTTCTCAGTCTCTCTGCAGATCATTAAAAACAGGCTATGTGGGACTGCTTGTAAAAGAAAACGCTGCATTCCCAAGGTAGGTTACAGGCTGGTGTGTATCAGTACTCTTTGTTTTGGAACTTTTAGCTTTGTTTAGTTCTTTAACAGATGCAAAATCATCTCTGGATCTCTTTTGCCACTTCAATGTGAGAATACAAGGAACACAAATTCAAAAGTTGCAGGACTTGAAAGGACCTGTGCAGCCCTAGGGAAAGGGCAGTTTGCCATGTAAACAAAACAAAAAAACAAATGAATGAAATCCCAGCTCAGCTACAAAACCAGTCTGTCCCCAGCCTGTGGGCAGGTGAGGGAAGCCCTTTCCTCCTTCCAGCTCTCTGTACAGTCTGTTTCAAGCCACCATTGTGCTCAGTGGCTGGAGAGTCGGCAGAAGTAGATGTGTGCCTGAAATACCATCACATTGTGAAAGGCAGAGCTGGCACGCCTGTGGTGTAAGGTGAGAGGAGTTCTGCTCTTTGTTGCTGTTTTGGTGCTGCTCCTGCGAGAAGCCAGGGGTCACGTGATTGCTTTAATCTAGCAAAAATCTCTGCGGCTGACGCTGCCAAGAGGAGCATTTGTGCGCTGTGGTGGGTGGCAGAGTTAGATGAGGGAACAAATCCAACTGCAAGCTACCATGTTGCCTCATCAGGTCGGCCTGAATGCTGGTATTGACACAAAGGAGGGAGTTGTGGGGGCAGGAAGGGAAGGTGGGCTCACACAGACTGAGCAATGTCACCACAGGGTCAGTGGAGAGTGAGGCTCTTGGTGCCTGAGTCCCTGTCTGATGCCTCATTTTAGGATGTGGATGGCACTGCTGTGCCTGTGAGGGCTGCGTGTGTCAGGTGATACCGAGTGTAAATTTGTACCCAAGTGTTAAAGCAGCATTGGACCAATAGACCCATCCCTGCATTTTGCTTGTGCTCCCAGCTGGAGTTTTTCTGCTAGTAAAGCTCCTGTTCTCAGCTCTGTGTTAGGCCAGGGGAGATGATCTCATAGCTGTGTGTCTGACTGGGTTAAAGGATGGCCTTGGGTGTAGTAGCAGGATTTCTGAAAGCGCCCTGCAGGCTGCATCTCCTGGTACAGGCTCCCTGTGCCCTTGGTCATCCTTGGCCACAGTGCAGGAGGCAGCGAAGCATTGCCTGGATGGTAGTTTTAACTCTTTGTTACCTAAAATTCAGACAGTGTCCAAGCAACGTGGCAGTAAATAAACCCTTTGTACAGTCACATCCTTCATGTTGCCCCTGCTACTAGTGTTAATAACGTTGTGTGCAACTCCCCAGGCACAGACTGGGAGTTAGGGAGTGTACAGTGTTCCTCAGGGGGCTGGTAGCAGCAGTGAGTGTTTGAGGCTGGGTAGATAATACCCACTGGTGCTGGATGAACTTACTATCAGGTAACTATAGATAATGTTTAGCCTTGATCAACAGCAGAGCTGTATACTGAAACAAATAGTTCAGTCCTGGTTACTTTTTCTAAAGGGGATGATGCAGAAGGAAATGGAATTAAAGATTAACCTTGAAATGAGCTCAAGGCTTTTTACCAACCACTTAGAACTTCAAAATATCTGATATTAACAAAAGAACCTATTTAAAATAATGGTAAACTGCCATCTGCTGGTAAAAAAGTAATGCACATAATGAACAAGCACACTTTCAAAGTGATAAACAATTCTTTTGTATTTGATATGCTACAGTCAAATATATATATGACATAGAAGCTGCATATATTTATTTTACTGTTTTTCATCTCCATTTGCATTTTCATATAGAATATGCTAAATAGATGCCTATAACATAACTAACTTTAACGACAAGCACAGAAAACCAAAGACAATAAGAATAAAGAATGAGGACTAATAAAAGCAGATGAGCGATCAGGATGGTGACAGCCTCCAAATGTGTCCTATTTACATTGCTAATAATGAATCACAAGCACTTCCTTTTTTGATCCCCCCTATAGACCCTCCTGTGTGACCAGAATTGTAACACTGAGAAACATTTCCTGGCTTCTTCAATTTGGTATTTTTTTTGTGTGTGGTTCCTTAGTCAAGCTTGTAAATAGGAAGTGGGTCTTTAATTGTTCCTGATTTAAGTAGGTCATCTTCGCCAATACAAGATGACGAGATTTGTGTAAGCCAGGTCAGCTGTTGAAAGGGTATGGAAAATATTATACAAATATGACCAGAGAAAATAATTTAACAAAGGACCACTCCCAAATTATATGGCATTACACAACCAGTTTCCATAAATCACAAGTATGAGTGCACTACAGGGAAGAGACTATCAGATTTCATGTTTGTATAGTGCTTACCAAGTAGGTGTGCTGAGCATGACTGGGTCCCTAAGGTGCTGCTGCACTATAAATAGCGGTATTAGCGTGAATTACCTCCAGTGCAAACATCAGGCCACTTACCTTTTTCATATGCATGCAATTTTCTTTTATGATTGTGGTTATTCCAAACATAACCCATTGTTTTAGCAAACTGATCTTGTCATAGGAAATGTTTAAAATGGGCAAAGAAAAAATAGGTCAGTTCTTCCTTTGAAATCAGAGGGAAGTGTGTATTTGTAATATTTTCCAGGTTCATTTCCTTGGAGCAGGTTTGGCAGGTATGAGAGGAAGTTAAAGATTTATTTTTGGTGCTATGTACCAGATGTCATACCTGCTCTTCTGAGACAGTTGCTTTTATCTCCAGCAGTACCTGCTGTAGTAGCAATGAAAAAAGTGACTTGAATCCCATTTAAAGCATGTAGTGTGCACTGTTCGCATGCCACTAAAGGAAAAGGAAGGCTTGTTTGGGAGACTCCAGGCAGAGTCTTTATGCATCATCATAAAGCAAACATGTTTGCATCCCTCTCAGCAGTGTTTTTGCCTCTTTGAAGAAGTGATAAATTCACGTGCCCAAATCCAGGGCTTGCAACCCCAGCACAGGCTGCAGTTCTACAAAGACATCCAGTTTGAAGCACCTTTGTATTTATGGGGTCTCTGCACGTGGTTCATTTTGTAGCATCCAGGTGGTTCTTTGTAAAGGACTGTTTCTGGAGAATCTGTGGTGCTGCTATGCATACTCCCTTCACACTGGTCTTAATCAAATGCTGCTCAGTTGGCAGAGGAACATTTGAGGGCCAAATCCTCTGCTCAGGAAAACACCAGAGGGGTTTTTTTGACTTCTAATCTGTGGAGGAGCTAGCCTGTGGTGCAGGGTCACAGGGGCACGTACACCCAGCTTTGGGCCCTGTTTACTGAAATGCTCCAATAGCAACACAGTGTGATCAAAGGGAAACAGAGCCAGGGGAGCAGCGGTGCCCATGGATACCTGTTAACAGGCAGGAGCTGAAGCACACAGTTGCCATCAAAGACACTACTGTCCTCTACTTTACGCTGCGGCGCTTCAATCTCCCTGCTAACAGAACTCTGCCTTCCAGCTGAAGCGTGACTGACGGTTGAAATAACAGTCCCGGTTTATTCCAGGTATGCCACTGACCTGCATGACCTATAGGAAGGTTAAGGTAAAGGCAATCAAAGCAGCACACTCCTGTAGCCTCTAAGGGCTGTAAAAATGGAAACATAGGAAACAAGCTAGTAGATATGTGAAGGAAAGAAATGAGGATGGGGGTTCACTGTTCCCCACTAATAGGCTAAATCAGGAGTTCAGTGGGACTGAGATTTGACCCAACAAGAGAAAGGAGATGAATAAGAAATGATCAAAAGATAGAGCTGGTATTTCCTTCATGTTATGCTAGAATCACTCTGTTCAAAAAGTCTCCCGAACCATGGAGAGCTGAGGCGGGCAGGGGTGAAGAGGTAGGTTATGGTGATGGGAGAGTATTGTCATTACATAAATTGGAGCAGTTCAGGTCTGTTTAACTGTTTAATGCCATATCCCATTTGTCATTTCTGAGCTTACTTTGCTGTGGGATGGGGGAATCATACTGACAGCACAACTGGTTGGTTGGCTGTTTCCTTTCTCTAAGTTTCCAGAAAATTAAGCACTGTGTCCTGCCTATGCTATGTTCAAGGCAAAGGGCTTTTGATGGGTTTGCCATCCTTTTGGCCAACACTTAATCCTGTTTCCTTTTCATACTATCCCTCCTGTACTAAAATGGAATGGTCAGGCTAAGTAACAATAAAGCTATTAGTGGTTTACCAAGGAGCAGGTATACCATTAGTCAGTGGCCAGTTCCTAGCAAAGTGTCAAGATGAATTGAGATCCTTGTGTTTGCATGGTGGACTCAGAAGTGATACCTAGCAGTTAAGTGCTGTTTAGAAAGTAATAAAGCATTCACTTTAAAAATCAAGAAACATGAAATAGATATTTCACTGGCACAGAGAAGGGGGGAATGCTGAGAGAATCATGTCATGGCTGCACAGTTGCTAGTTTCTGTGAATATGGTGACATTTAGAGACCTCCTTAATTTGAAATAAACAACAAAATAAGACTTGTATGCTATATGCTTGTTAAAGCCAAGCATAGCAATCAGCTAATATGCTTATCACGTCAGGCAGTGTATACAGAGATATTCTGCTTTCACACTGTCTGCTGATTGGAATTGGGCCCACGAAGAAGCCAGGTGATTAATCTGCAGGGGTTTATTTTTTCTGAACTGTTAATGTCCTCTGTTTCAGAGCAACAGCCCATGGCTCATTAAGCAGGGAAGATTTGAGAGCAAGTGTGAAGGTTAGTACACAGATTCTCCACACATGTCTTGTTTGAGCTTTGGAGATTAGAAAAATAAAGTATTGGACTAAGTTTGTCCTGTGCTGGGGCTGAACCAGTACTTTCTGAAAAGCAATGGTACTGTTAGAAAATATTTATGTGTTTCAGTCACCAGGGATAAAGAGCCACAAGGCTCTTGTAAGGTGGTAGTGGACACTTGGTACTAGCCCAGAAATGCACAGCTGCCACTTCAGCTGACCTGCTGTGTGAATCCTGCTCTTTTTAAGTGTGTTGCTCCATTTCTTTGGTGATTACATCTCTCTCTCACTGTGTTCTTTCCACCTGTGCTGCTTGTGTACTCCTGGCATCAGATGCTGAGAAGGCAAATGGGGCTACTGAGTCCAACTGCCTCAACAGAAATGCAACAGGGGAAATAAATACTTACTCTGAAAGATTTTGCAATATTAGATTAATCTTAAGGGGATCATCTTGAGGTTATTAGCCATCATTTATAGTCTGTTGTACCTGATTGTAAAATTAGTTTCTGTCATCAACTAAAATATTTGAAAACATGTTGATTTAGGGAGGTTTTTCTGACAATATGGTGTTATGTAAGCATTAATTAATTCATTAACCCTAGTAACTTTCTTGAGAAATAGGGAAGTATGTAAACGTTGTTTTTGTACATGGGGAAGCTTAAGGCTCAGATATGTATTCTTGTGTCTGCTAACTAGGCATTTGGCCTTGCTCACTTTTACTCAAGTCTTTTCCTGACTTGAATTCTTGGTGATGGAGCGGCTGCACCCTATGCAGCTCCTGGCACCTCTCTGACTGCATCCTGTGAGCAAGTCCACGCTGGGAGGGAGGGTAGCCATGAGGATGGGCTGTTGTGGAACAGGAGTGAGGAAGATGAGTGAATGACCATCTTGCTCCAGGCTGTAAGAAAGATGTGCCGAGCTCCCACTTTGAACCTGGGAACCAGGAAAGGAGAGTGGCTGCGTGGTAGGGAGCAGACTGAGTCTCTGTGCTTCCACCCATGCACGTTCAGATCAGACAAGCAGAGACAATAAGGCAATATTGGGAATACAGACTAGAGCTGGCAAAATCCTGGGCCCAATCTAATAATTTGTTGGCTCCAGGAACACGAAACTGTTGTAAACTATTGTAATGATCATGGACAAGGTCATTGGAAACAGGAGTGCTCAGTATGACAAAACAAAACAAGCCTCCCAAAAAGACCTCTCAATCCTATGGTGCAATCTTTCCATGCTCTATGGGCTGCCCTAAATGTAACTATTATGTAATTAGATATTTACCCACGATCTGAACTTCCACTGAGTTGTGAAGATACAGTGACAATGGGGAAGGATTGAGGATGCTTGTGAGACTTAAAAGCAAGCAGGTTTCAAGGGTTTGGGGGCTTTGCTCTCTGCTGAACCTCTCTTTTTTTTTTTTTTTTTTCCCCCCCAAATTACTTGGAGAGCANAAGTTCTCCTATAAACAATTAGAGGAAATTTAGCAATAATATTGCCTGTGGAGACTAGGAAATTAAGAATACATTCTACATCACCACTTCCCTTTGTTTGTCTTTTTTATCTTGTTTATCTTTGATCAGCTGCAGATGAAATAACCAGCTAACTGATTTCCCATACAGGGCTGCCACTCATGCTGATGAAACTCTGCTGACATGGGACCATGCTCTGTAGCAGTCTATCAGTATACATTTCTTATTCCGATACACTGACAGGTCACTCAGGGAGACTAAAAACTCTATTCTGAAGTGGAAAAGAAACTGCAATTTCAATTTTGTTTTGATTTGAAATTTTCCAGCTACCTATCAAGACCAAATCCTTGAGCTATTTACTTAAGAGTAACTGAAATACCCCTATTTGAAATAGTGGATATGCAAGATTTAGCCATTAAAGAGTTGGGGTAAAATTAAAATCCCCTTCAATAATAACTAAAGTCAGAGAAAATCTTTCAAGAAAATTAAACACTTGATCAAAAAGAAAGAAGGGTTATTGTCGAGAGCATAAAGATTAAACAGGAGAGTTGTCTCAGAGAATAACCATCAATGATAAGTAGCAGGCAGTTAATAATATCCCCTCAGGGATCTTCTTTTACTCATGTAGGTTTTTGGACAAATACAATATTACATTTCTTATAGTTAAACCGTGAGAGTTTCATGTCATTCCAGAGTAGCAATAAAACTTTAGTGGAATAAGTACAACTGGAGAGGTAGGGAAGGAGTGACCCAGAAGCTGAAACAGCAGGGACCCAGTGATGGTTGTCTCCAACTAACTCTCCTTTTTAACCCCCAAATTCTGAGACCTGTTCTCACTCTCCCTGCTGTGCCTCTTTTTTCATATCCACAGCACTGTATTAATGATGAGATTTTATAGGGTATTGTCCCTCATTATATAGCAGCTGAAAGCGAATGAGAGACCAAGTAGACTAAGGGTGTGATTCCATGTTGTAATTAAGAGCTGGTTTAAAGCTTGAACATGCAAATGGTGGAATTGGCAGAATTAAAGGGATGGTAATCTGCAGCCAGGGGAAGGCACGTAGGGTGGAAAGGATGGGTGCAGGACGGTTCAGAGAACCTCTCAAGCCAGCTCTGCAGCTGGAGAAACTGTAACATGAAACGGCTCCCTTGATCTCTCATTTTTCTTCTCTTATTCTCTCCTCCTATGTAATTACAATAATAAATCTTTTTGTTCCTTAACCATCTTGTGGCCATTGCAAACATTTAAGAATTAATGCAGTTCTCACACACGATGCACATGTTCTGCATGTCCCCTTGTGTCCCTCCATTTATTCATTTATCATGTACACACAAAATTCCCATAAAATATTAATCTGAAATACAAATCTCTCTTTGCATCCTGGGAGCATTTGCATATAGTAATGTTAACAAGATTATTAATTCTGCATGCACAGTCTGTGGACTGCATACAGGGCCAAATCTCTCTCAGCAACTATGCTGAAATCAGTGACAATTTCAGAAACATTATTTTCATATTAAAAATGCTGAATGGAAAGTGATGGTTTCCTAGAACTGAAGTATTGTCTTTAAAACTCAAACAAAGGGATTTGAAGCTTAATTTTCAATTTTTCCTTCTAAGAAAGGAATTTTAAACTGTTCTGTATTTCTGCCCAATGGTTCCTAATAGCTTAGTACAGTCTGGAAACAAAGGGATTATTTTTTTTAACAGAGCTGTAATCCATGGGGAATCTGAATGCTTCTTTTGCATTTCCTCCATGTTGGTAACTTCAGGAGTAGCTACACTTCTGCCAGTTGGGGTTAGGTCACCCTGGAAAGGGCAGAAGGTGCTGGTGCAGGTGGAACAAAAATAATTAAGTGAGGCTGGATAGAGCATCATTCTCTCAGGGGTAATGAAGAGCAAAAACTGTCTGAGCAGGTGCAAGGTGAGATGGAATAGGCTGGAGGGTTATCCTGTGGTGGGAAAGATCTCTGCACTTCTCTCCTGGCTGTAAGCGAGCGTTGGCAGGGCAGGGCTGTCCTGCCTTCCACAGAGGCGAGCCCTAGGGCACCTTGGAGGCCTGTGGAAGCTGTGGAGGGTGGCCGGGACAGGGACATGTGTCATGTCCCAGGCTTTGCTCTGGAGGGAGGGAAGGAAGAATGGGAACAATCTCGTCTGAGCCTGATGGTCTGCACTGGCCTGCTTGGATCCTTCACCTTACAAGGCAGGCTTAAGACAAAAAGTAGTACCAGCAATGAAAGATGGTTTCTTTGGTCTGCACCCAAGTCCCACCAGACAGAAATATTGGGGCACATTACATACACCCCTTCCCCAGGTTCAGTTCACCACCTGGCAAGTCATTTTGTTCTTGGCAGTGGATGGGTAAAAGGTTGTGTTTCCCTCAGTGAAGCCTGTGTCACTGGAAGTTTTTGAAAGATTTTTACTGGGAAAGGCCTTGCAGCTGAAGTCAGACCTTTCCTTCTGCTGGGACAGGGAGAGGTGAGAGGTGGTTGCCAAAGTGGAGCAGGTCCCTCCTGCCAGGTGCTGCACCCCTCGGGGGGGGAAGGTGGGGCTCTCAGTGGGGAGCATGTAATGGGTCCCTGGTTGCTGCTTCTGCGTCTCACAATGCTCTGTCTGTGCTGTAGTAAAATCAAAGCACTTCATGTTTCAGGAAACAATGTATTTTCAGTTTGACTTTATTTCTATTCTGATATTCAAATTTAGATGTCTGTAGTTTGTGAAAATAGTCAGTGCTGTACTGTCTACAGGAACAATGGCATTGATCCCTCAACTCCTAACTGTAAAGCATCCATTTGGCTATACAGCTTTTAAAAATACTATCAATGAAGCATGTGAGACAACCTCCACAGCTGGAGTTAAGCACTTCCACGTGCTTGCTGAATCAGGGACCAAGTTGTTAGAAAGATCTTTCAGGACTGACTGGAGATCCATAAGAAATTGTCTTGACTTAACCAAGCCATCATATTTCTCTTAATCACTACTACTACATCATCTTTTTTCTTTCACTTCCTTCTTATTCATGCTTAAATGAGAAACATCTGTTTCCATTTTTCACATTGTTCTGTTATGTGAGTAATGATATCAAACATCTTTTCTTTTCCTGCACTGTGAAAGAATAAATTAGTGTTAAGTTTTGTGAAGTGCTTTAAAACACTAAAGCAAAACATCTGTTTCAGCTGCAGGTCATTAAGATGAAAAATCCTACTCTGTGTGCAGTGCAAAACTGCCAAAAAATTTATCAGCCCAAGTGCGTTTCCTTACCTGTCTTTTACTATAACAACCGGAGATGGCAAAAGGTCTTGTCTTCAGGGATGGAGCAATTAAAAGTGCTCAATGCTGTAATGCACAGCAGTACCTTGTAGTGATGAATCCTGGTCTGATCTGGACACACCTGGAGGTTGCTCCAGTGTCATAGACTTCAAGCAGAGAGTCTCCTTGACCTCCACATCTTCCAGCCAGGCACAGCATCGTGCAGGATTGCCTTAATCCCCTGTCCATGTTTGTGTTACTGAACTTCAGCTGAAAATTCTTCCCCCTGCCCCAAATCATTTAAGATTTGGAGATTGTTTTCAGGGCAGGTGGCCAAAGTAAAGCTCAACTGACAAATATACTTTAGAGGTGAACTGAGATTGTCTTTACATACCAAAGCCCAAATGTAGATGTCTGTGCTCCTTTGTTGATAATGATCTCCTTTGTAAAGCACTTAGAGGTCTAGAGATGAAAAGCCAAGAACTACCCCAGAGCTTGGCTATTAATAAAGAAAATAATGAATAATAACAACAAGGAGTGCATTCACTGAATGCTATAGGAAATGCTAGACCTTTAGGGCAGGTCCTGGCAGGCAGGTAATAGCTTACTCCTACAAGAGGTTGGGTCCACCCTCATTTCCCTCTGTCTTGAATTAAAAGGTCCATATCCTTTTTAAGTGTAAAGGAGGTGTTCAGCATCTGGCAGGAATGGGCTCCAAAACTGGATGGGGCTTTTCTAGCATTTTAAGACAAAATACTTGTTTGTTCTTCCAGTCTGCTAAAGCAGCAGCCAGCACAGTGTTGAGCAATTCTATGGCACTGTGCTCATACCCTCCCTGAAGCAAATGAATGGTAGGTATGGTTTAGGGTCTCTTAACAGCCCTATGCACTTTTAAAAATAAGTATTCTGGCTCCCATTTGATTTAAACCCAGAGTTTTTGAGACAGGAGACTGTATGTATGTTGCTGCACTGTATCTGTTCACCTGCAGCTCTCCCCACCCCCAGTTTATGAGCATGATTTCCTTTGATGCACTGCCCTGTCACAGCTTGGCAAGTTTCCCAAGACAATCCATACCAGAAAGGAGAATATGGCTGCTGAGCGGCATAGACAGGAGAAATGCCTTATGTAACAGATTCATTTAAATACTATGAAAAGTTGAGATGTGAGACATAACTGTAAGCAAAATGCCGCCCTTAATTTCTAGCATCAGTTCTCCTGCTTGCCCTCACCATCATCAGCATCTAATAGTCACTGACTGTCTCTATTCACATCTCCATCTTTTTCAAGGAACTGCCTGCGGCAGAATGTACAAACAGCTTGGCAAGCAGTTTTAGGGGCAGGGGTTTTATTTATTTATTTTTTCTCCTAATTCTTCATGGTCCTCATGAGCATTTCCCCACTAATATGCCTGTGGCATCATTAGGTGTTTAATGAGAGTGACGTTGCCTGAATATTACTGGTTTTATAGCTCATTTTGTTTTGACAAGTCTTCAGTTTTGTAGCCGCTTATAATGTGCAGACTACTTCTTATATCTGACTTTTAGAATTTATAGAAATATTTATCATGGATGTATTGTCATAAAACCTGAAATAATGAATTGTCAACATTCATTATGTTCAAGTACAATATATGTTCAACACCATAGTAGTTTAATGACATCAATTAATTATTTTAGTGTATTTCTTTTGTATAACTGAAGCATCGGGATTAGTCCAATAATGGCCAAGTCTCAGGTAGCAGTTCAGTGCAATTCTGCAAATAAACAATCCTGTTTGGCTGCTTTTAGCAGCTCTCTGAAAGTCTAGCATGGACTCTAGCAGGTCATGGATCACAGTCTTGTTCCTCTTCTTCCTCACATCCAGAATCTTGATCATTATATGTTGTGCTCAGACAAAAAATGCCAGCATTGTACCTGCAGAAAACAAAGCTGCTAAAATTGTAAGTCTTGAATAGATGCATACAATGTCATTTTACCCCCTGCATTTTGTCTACATGTTGGCTATGCTGTATCCATTTCTGTACTGATTAAGTTAAATGGTTGCAGTTTTTGTGTACAGATAAGACCATAATTCTTACTTAGGAATATGCCATCTTCATTTACCACGTCATGTGGATGATCAGTGCTGAGCAGTGCATTTATTCAACAGCTGCCTCTATGCAAGAAATACGGTGTTATTTTTAACACACTAAGTAATGCCTGTTACGTTCTCACTTTTTTATTACTTTTATATTACTTTTACCTGGTTTAGGATGCCAGTGCCTGTTGTCTTATTGCCACAGTGGCAGAATAGATCCAGTCTATTCTTTTCTGGCTATGAACCTTTAAAATAACTAGCCGCTGTCATGAATTTAGCTCACTTGCCTTTACTAAGATGAGGAGAGTTATTGTGGAGAAAGACAGTGAAGGTACTCTTGCTACTTCCTTGTGAAAAGTGTGTCCTGCATGACAGTAAGGGGGAAGAAACTGCATCTCTCTGTGGTCCTTTTTCTCCTCCCACCACGCCGCAGCATCACTGCACAACCATTTTGCTTTTGGGATTCCCCAGTACTGGTGAGATGCTATAGGCCCCAGAGGTCTATGCCTCGTTCACAGCACAGCTGCAGCCAGTGGAGCTGCACAGCCTATTTCAAAAGTGATGTTAATAAAACTGTGATTGTATACATAGCTGCTGTTTCAACTGTTCATATTCTGGCTTCCATAGTCTCTATTTTTATGCCCTTGTTTATATTTAATAGCAGTTGTAGTGGTTAACTGGCTTTATTTTGGAAACCTTGACATTTCTCTTGCCGCTACTGAAGCTGTGAAGATCAGAAACAAAGATGTGCCTTTTTACTCTGTTTCTTCTGATAGGTTTTGTCATTTTGCAACTGTTGTTCTATCAGACTTTGCAGAATTTGGACAGGATTCTGATCTCCTACGAAGTGACATGCACACACTTATTACAATGCAGGAGCAGTTTTGGGGCCTTTTTTCTGATACACCATGCTGGGTGCCATGCATGAGAAATTAGAGTCTGTCTGTTAATATGTGACCAAACATCTGCAGGAACTTCTAGTGCTTTTAAACAGTAGTAAAATGAAAATGGAAATAATATTCCCATAAAGCAGAATAAAGCACAGGCGCTCCTTCTGCAAGTCTCCCAGGGTCTAGAAGAGTATGATCAAATCTGGACCAAGCCAGCCCTCTAATGCTTATAGTTCCATTGGAGTGAAACAAAAAGGAGAAATTTTGAATTCTTCTACAAGCTCTTTCATGATAGTTCCTGTTTCCATAGTATCTTTTCAAACCTAGCCCAGTGTAAAAAAAAAAAAAAAAAAAAAGAAAAAAAAAGACAATTGCAATTTCTAAATTAAATGAAACACAGGACTTGAGATTTTTTTTCATTCACTGCCTCAAAGGCGTATTTTTGAAAATTGTATAACCTTTGGAAGAAAGGATCCCATGGTTAGGATGCATTGCAGTTGACATTGATACATACTACATTTTGAATAAGGTTATTTTTCCTTTTAGGTGCACAGGTAATCACTCACATGGCATTTCCAAATAAGGAATGGGGAACTCCCCAAGCCATTTAATTTTCCTGCTCCTACTGGGAAATGGGTTTGTTCAGTCAGCCTCCCTGCAAGTAAAATATCCTCATCCCACTCAGAACAAAAGAACTGCCAAATGTAGGGAGGCCAGCCAGCTTTGTCCTTCTGCCCAGTAGAAGTGCTCCTGTGCTACCATTAAGGCTCTATTGCCTGAGCATCATGTGCCCTCTGGGGCTCCCTGGGAGTGGCCCAGCTAGGATGCCGGGGAAAATTCCTCAGAAACCTTCTCTGTTCCCACCCACACACATACAGACTGGACCATCTCCACTCCTCAGTGCCTTTCCCTGGAGCACCCCCATACCTGACCAACAGAGCCATATGGCTTGGCCCTTACACTACAGCTCTGCACCTGTATGTGTGCTATACCTGCCCAGACCTGTTCAGTACCATCTGGCCGTGCAGCCCTCTGGTTTACAGTGACATGACCTCATTGCCTGCCCAGTCCCCTCCACCTGGCACTGGGCTGCTATCTGCAGACGCTTTGGCCTTCTCACAGCTAGTCTTCCTCCACACTTGGGAGCCCACAGCTACAAGCCAAACCTTTCTTGCTTCTGTTAACCCAGAGGAGGAGCAGCCGCCTCCCTTCCTAGGAGGAAGAGTGACACCCTTCTCCATATTGTCTGCAAAGCAAAAGGAGAGTACTATAGTCTGCTTCTGAAGTGAAGGCCTGAGTGAGTCATCCCAGAATGGACTGAGACACCAGATTGATGCTGGCTATCTCAGGGAAGGGATCAGCGGGCTGCTGCAGCAAGATCAGACAGGTGGTGATCAGTGGGGCTTTTTACAGAAAGGTAGAGGGATGTAGGTTGCAGGTTGTATGTGGAACAAATGTGCTGATGTCATGTGAGTACTAGAAAGGCCTCACATGGTATTCTGCTGATGTTGTGATACAGATGTACCTCATTTACTGTCCCATGCAGATGTGCCTAAGAGACCTGGAGACTTCACACAGCCTGTAGGGACAGCCCCTGCGCAGCTACCTTGATGCCCAGCATCTCTGCATTCAAGGGCTCTTCCACTAGCTGTTCCCCCCAAGCCATACTTTGCAGTGATCCTTTTCAGCAGGAGGAATACAAAAGGGCCAATGTTAACATATGCCCGGGGTTAGAAATGATGGCTCCGGGTCCTCAAGGTTCACCATCATTTCCAGCCCTGCCCTCTTGCTAACATGAGATATCCGCCCTCTCAACTACTGTGAAGCACTATGATCTGTTGGTGGGTCCTACGCAGCAAAAGCAGTATATCCTCTCAGATGGCATTT
The DNA here is from genome assembly GCA_013400195.1 of Aramus guarauna. Taxonomy (NCBI): domain Eukaryota; kingdom Metazoa; phylum Chordata; class Aves; order Gruiformes; family Aramidae; genus Aramus; species Aramus guarauna. The sequence goes on from VXBL01006379.1 coordinate 108,142, forward strand.
TCAGCCTCTCTGCTCTCAGCGTGCTGGAGAGCTGTTTGATCAACACAAGCTTTGACAGTCAGGCATCATTAATTTTCCACAGCCTACTACTTGAAACTCCTGAAAGGATGGGCTGTCACTGTTCCTCATAGCCCTTGCTGGCCTGAACTGCCCGCTGCATTGTCCTGCTGCAGCACTGGAGTGCTGCGTGCCTCGAGCCACTGCCCTCCTTCCTTGGGCCTGGGATTTAAATTCTGTTAGGACAAAAAAGAATTCTCAATAATAATTATTTCTTTTAAAAGGATGATGTAAATTATAAGACAATGATGGAAGTGATCGCATACAATTCATGCTTAGTGAGTACCCATTGTCTTAAATTAATCCTAATAAGCACTGTTTTCCCCAGCATGTGCCATTTTAACAGTCATTGTGAAAAGCTGTGCTTCCTAATGCTTTATCACAAATGTGATGACACCCTCCTCTTTTAGAAAGCAAAATTGATAAAATGTGACAAAAACATGGTTATTGCTTACGCGTAAATGGGATACTTTTAAAAGTACTCTGTCTTACATTGATTGGGTTAAATGACTCGCTGATTAAGATGTCTACATGAAATATTAAACCTCCATTATCCATCTCCTGTTAAGATTCAGAATCAGGATTCTCTTTTGTGCAGAGTAAGTAAAAACTGTTCTGCTGTTTTAAAGCAGAATATAAACATTGTAACTCAAAGCCAGAGGTATATTTCAATGACAATGCACACATAGCTTCTTAAAAATGAATTTTAATATGCTTGGGATGAAATTAGGGAGACACATCTGATACACTAGTAGATAGATTTGAGTGCTTCCTGAGAGTGTTCAGACAGCTTCTTTTGCTGAAATTCCCAAAATGAAATTATTCTGCTATTTCTGCTTTTACAGATACTCCATTTTTACTCTATGAATTATCTGCATGGTCTAACTAAAAATACACTTTCAAAGCCTTACCGGAGTCCATTTCCACACACTGACCTATGAACACGTGGTTGGAAAACAGAGCCAAGGGCTGTGAAACTGGGACAAATTGTAAAAGTGAACATGACCATTCTTCTAAGTTTCTTCATTCTTTCTTTTGTCTGAGAAACCTCTACTCAGTATGCATTCCAGGTTACTGAAATAACTATTTTGCAGTTATTTTAAATATGTAGATTTCTATTACTAGGAGAATTAGTGCTAGAATTTTCTTTCTTTGAGCCTGGTTGAAAGCTCATTAAAGTCTCTGCTGCTATTTCACTGAGCTTATAGTGAGACATTTTATGTTCCTATGAGTTTCACACTAAAAGCAGTACTATTATAATACAAGATCTGCCTGTAAATCCCAAACCGAAGACAGTATTTCCTGAATGGGATAATGGCAAATAAACTGCTGTTCAAAATAATTCATCTGAGAGCTTAGCTGGGATGTGATCTGGAAATACTGGATGAACAAGAGACAAGCCAAAGTTTTAATATAGCTTTGATCATTGCAGTGAAGATACTTTTTGGCAGATGAGTGGTAATGTATGTGGCCAAGCTGGAGAGATAGGAGATGCTTCTCTTCTGTTGGCATAGAGGCAGGGAGGTTGGAAAGAAAGAAGTAACAAAACTCGCATTGTAATAACCCTAGGTTTTAACTTGCTCTTTTCATTTCTGCCAACCTACCACGCCATATACTGATTCTGCACAACTACAGAATCGGATAAATAATTTTTCAAAATTGCATATTAACTCTAAGACTGTGTAAAACTATCACAGTTTTCTATAGTTTTTTCCCCTTCTTTTTAGGATTCAATTACAAAGATGTCTATTTTCATACCCTGAAGATATATGCTTATCTATACAGTACAATATACTCTAAAAAAGCTTTTGTAGTTTTTTTAAGCTTTATCTCTGATGTTAGAAAACTCAGCTATATTCATAATTAATTGTCTTGATCAAAACCAAACTCCTTACAATTAAGAAACAAACAGAAGGTATGGCATATCAAACAGACTTTCTGCTGCTGTGATCTTACCTAAACACAAAATAAGCTTCTCAGTACTTACACATTAATAGTAATAAAGTGGGTTTTTTGCTTTCTTTACTTCTTCTTTAAATATGATTATTATGTCTTCCTGTACACAAACCCCTGGTGCTTTACAAACAAACAGTAATTGTTTATGTCAAGCATAACGACAAGAAGGGTGTATGTCCATCTGACTTCATGAAAGAAATCACAATTGCTGATGTAGCAATTGCCTACTGGGCAGAACAGTAGGAAGTTGAGGGGAAAAGGCAGCGGTTTGAAATCCTGCCTGGTATGTAATTATATTAATGTACTGGCAATTATGTTGACAATTGAGAGATGCTGTTCATTTTTCCAGTGCTGCTAAAACATATGGCACTTGCTTCTAAAGGCAAAGGGTTTTGGTGAAGATGTCTTCACTTGGACCTTTGTCCTGACTTCCATCTGCCCAGATGGCTTTGAAGTACAGCAATGGTGGGGGTTGGCTGCCAAAACCTTTTCCTTTTTGAGAGGGTGTTGAAATGGTGTTTGGCTGAGGGAGGTGACTCTCTCCCTGTGCTGTGGTACGCATGTCCCTCACTGGGACACGGAGAAGTCACAAATTTGGAGATGGAGTGTGCCTGAAAGGATTATTGTCACTAATTCCTCACGTTAACATTGCTCAGGTCTCTAATAAATGCTATAGGCGTGGGTGTGACCCTAATGCTAGTCACAGAGGTAGGTGTAGGGAGAAGTGGGGTGTGACGCAACTAGGAGACCAGAACATGGCACTCTGCAGGTCTAGTGCAATTTCCTTCCCATCAGTAACACTTTGCCAGCATAGGGCAGTGATGGTGAAGGTCAGGCAGGTGGTCAGTAGTGGTAAGAGCTGGACACTTTTATGCCCTGTCCTCTACAGGGATACGTTAAGTTACCAGTGTGACACCTGAAACAGGGAACTTGAAATAACTATCTCTGTCTTCTCTCTCTGTGTGATTTTGGCACTGTAATGTGAACTGAATCATCAGACTGGGTTAAGCAGAGCTATGATAATTTATACCTATTATATCTAGGTCCTTTCCATCATCTATTGAAGGCCAGTTTATTGCCACAGCTTTCTTCCTCTCCCGCTAAATTATAATTCATCAGCAGACTGAGGAAGAAATTTGTTATGGTTATGTTGCTCATAGCATACTTTCATATATTAATACTTCCTGTGCGTGACGCAAATGGCAACCCTCCAAGGCAATACATTGTTGTTTTTTAAGAAGGTCAACGCTGTACTATATGGTAGTATTTTCCTACACTAATCTGCTTTCTTGTGATCTCTGAATTCTGTGAGACTTGAGATCAGTAACTTAGACATGTGAAGAGAGATGTCAGATCTTCCTGAAGGGAACAAAGATGTAGGGTTAACTATCATCTTTTTAATTTGGGATTAATTAGAGTAACGCAAGATAAAAGCAAATAAGCATAAAGACCAAGGTTAATGAATTACTATTGATAATTAATCCAGGATTTGTTAATTGATAATGTTTATTATGGTGGTACCTGAGGAGCAGCTAAGAATGGAGCCTTGCGTGCCAGGCAGACAGTGCTGCCCCAGCAGCTGCTCCTGTCTGAGCAGTGGCAGATGACAGTAACACTCCGTAGTGGTGAGACTGAAAACAGGAGGCAGCTGTGGGAGGCTGGGTAGGGAGCTGCTGCCCTCCTCACAAAAGCTGGTTTGTAATTGCTAGCGCAGGCCTAGCGAAGGGGAGCAGGTCTAAGCAACAGACACGGGATTTTCCTACTGGTGCATATGGACAGAAGCCTGGCAATGGGCAGACAGAGTGCCAGTTGTCTTTATTATGTAATATGGGAAATCTTTTCCTGGCTGGGAGATTTAAAACCCTTGTAACAGTACAACAGTTCTAAAGGCAATTTACAGTGGCAAGCACTAATATTCCCCTAGGTAGAGTTTCTAAATATCCATCCATTGCAAAATATTTTATTTCAGGATTAATCTTACATTGGGATTGCCGTTAAGAGAGCCATAGGTTTAAATGGTGTATAATTTTACCTATACATTCTTATTGCCCTCTTACTGTTTTACTGGCAATTCTAAAAGTTGAATTGATACTGACAAAGATGACTAGAGTATCTTGATTTGTAGCAGAGACTAACTTTATATTATAAATAAAATATACTTTTTGTTCTGTCTGAAAAATAGACAAGACTAGACAATCCTCTTTAATTAACGATGACTATTTCAAAAGAGCCTGTGAAACAAGCAAGCCAACAAAACATGAATCAATGGCTCAAACAAAAAAAGTTAAGAAAAGTAATTTTTCCTCTTTCAACTTTACAATGTTGAAATAAATCAAACTGCTCCAATTCACTCTGTTATTAGTTCTAAAATTTCAATGGAAATAATTACTGATTGTTGAAATAACCAGTACATTGAGTTCCTAAATTTGATTATATTGGTGAAATGAGTACTATATCTTTGTCAGAAAGGCCAAGAAACCAGAAATATCTCTGTAGGATGAAAAGAAAAACTGTGGCAAGTTGAGCAATAACACACAGGTATCTTTCACATCGTGTTTCTAGGGCCTTGTTTCTGTAGTTAGGAGGGTCTATGGGCAAGGACAAGACAAACTTTATAGGTAAAGGTAAGATATTTTATTAAAACAACCATCTTAGCTGAAAAAAGGGGGCCTTATGTCTTGGGTACTCAAAAAATACTTTTTCAGTTTATAGTAGTGGATTTAATAAAATATGCCAGTTTTCCCTAAAACCCCCATTTTTGTCTGAAATTCAGACATTAAGGATGATTTCAATTTTGAAAATGTTATGGAAGACAAAATTTGCTACCAAAGGCTACGGTATAAAGATGAGATCAAAGTAGTTATTGGAGAAGAGACATGGATGGGATAAATGCAATCTATCTATTACGTAAGTGCATTACTATTTTGAAAATCATACAGGCTTAAGTTGTTGTAGAAGTCAAAACTATATAGTTTAATCTTTTATCTGTTGTTTTGGTTGCTATGTACAGGATAAACAGAATATTTTGTTATTGAAAGAAGTGTGTCAACTGAAAATGAAATTTTCAAAGAATGATGCATACAGTGGCTATATTTCCATGGTGAAGCTTTTTGCATAGAGTTAATGAAGTGCTTGGGGTCCTAGGGAATAAAAGGTGCTATATAAATGTAAGAAATTATCATTAAAAAGTTTTTCCCTCTAGGCATTTGGGATTTTGCTGTGTGTGTTACAAGGAGGCATTTGCAATCTTCTTTCATTCACAATGCTTCAGCTTAGACCTGCTGCAACTCTCCCTCTGCAGCTTCAGCTACAAAAATGTTTATATGAAGAAACAGTTTCTAAATTGGTTTCAGTTAATTATATTTTGCTGCTAACATGAAAGAGCCTGTCTTGGTTTAAGCTTTTTATAACCATTTTGAAGACCAAGAGGAACTAGGTAGCAACCTACTCTCAAGAGATTTTCAAATGCTGTTTAACCATTATTAGGCCTTCTCTGCATTAGTGGAGAAATAATACAGGTCAGAGTCAGAATTCCTGGAAACAAAAAGCTAGCTGTACAAATCTGGCTTAATTTTCAGGAATCGTATCCTATGGTCCTTTACTGGCCACACACGTTCTTTCACTGATCTTAGAGTGCCTTACTGGAAGCTGGTCCTAAAATTTCTATTTCATGCACACATGCAATCCCAATTTTCCATCATTTTGTTTATATTTCTCAAATCTCCTTAATCCAACATGCAGCCTTTAGGATTATCTACTACTTTTCACAGCTTATAAGCGTAAATGGCAAAACTGGTAGAATTAGAAATCAAGAGTTCTCACACAACTGGACATAATCTTTTTACCGCACTGCCATTTTGATAAAATGTTGCAGTTATGTGCTCCGTGAATTCATGCCAAACATGGATTTTTCTTTAGATCCACAGATTGTGTAGATCATAAGCATTTTTAGAGAGTCCACTACTGCTTATGGAATTGGGCCTTTTAGCTCAGTAGTAAGTTGAGGCATTAAACAGAGTGCTAGATATCTTTAACCTCTTAATAAAATTGTGACATTTGGCAGCATAGCTAAAGTTCAGATTTCCTTACGCTAACCATTTTACATGTTCACAAATAGATGTGAAATATAATAAAACACTGCATCGTCTTCTCTAAGTTAATGCTTTTCTAGAATTTGGTGTTTTCCATCAATTGTTAATTGCAGAAATGAAGCAAGAACTGCTGTTGCTGAAAAATTATCTGCTAGGGGACAAAATATCTGTAAGTGTGATGACCTTAAAATAATTGGGTGTAATAAAATACATGATATTCAGCAAGAAGCATAGGGGTAGTATTAATATTTGCTTTTTCATGTTTTTATTGTTTGTATTTTGGTTAGCATGGAGTACATATGATGAGGAATCTTAGAAGAAATCTGTGGATTGCACGAGATTATAATGTTTCTTGTGTTTAAGAGCAGTGGAAAACCGTCCATACATGCTCCAAAATACCAGAACTTGATTTTATAAATGTATCTTTTCAGAAAACAAGCTTAATTCTCAGAAGAATAACATTAGCACTCATTAGGGGACTGAGTGCTTTAGGGTACTGTTAATGAAATTCATAGCCTTTTGCCTGTGGGCTATCAGTTTGAATTCAGTCTAACTCAGTGGAGATTAAAAATTGGCCTATTTAATGGCCTTTTAGTCATCTCTAATGAGATGAGTTTGGTGGGTCTCAGTCCCACAGCATAAACCATTTGCACTGCCTTCTCCTAACTGGCAAGCTCCAGAGAAATCCCAAAATTTAATAGATTCTGAGGAAAATTAATCTCTGATACCATGAAAAAAAAACAAAGAAAAGCAAAAGCCTTGATTCACACTGGTTACATGATCACTAACAGAGACACTATTTTTAAATGTGGAATTTATGGTAATATATATAGTTTATAAATTAGCAAATTAGCTGAGCATGTGACATATGTTGGTACACAGCTATACAGAATGTAACATGACAAAGACTCCCAAAGGGGATATCTACTACACCTGTGCATAAGATCACACCAACACATGCAATGTTTTATTGTCTGTGGGATTCATTTCGATCAGAAAAAAATAGGATCAGAACAGGTATCTGTATAGTAACTGCAGTTATAGAAAATTATGCTGAAAACAATGATTGCCTAGTCTGCCTCCATTGCTTCACAGCAGAGTCCAGTGCTTTTAATCTCTTTTTATGAATGTTTAACTTAGTCTTAAAAAATATTAACAGTTTCCAGAACCATCTAGAGAATATACGCTAGTTTTATTTATCCATATAATAGTAAAACTTTTCCTAATGTCTAACCTAAATTTCTTTCAGTGCAGTTTGAAGCTGTTGATTTTTGCCCTGTCTGCAGTGGATTTAGTGGACAATGTATTTTTCTCCCCATAGTCTTTTCTTCTCTAGACTAAAAGGTCTCAGGCATTCCTATTTTCAATTAGGGTCATTTTTTTTAAGAAATTTCTTTCCCCCCCCCCC
>VXBL01006379.1:117939-195439 GCA_013400195.1 Aramus guarauna
GTGCCAAGGCGGCGCGGCGGGTCCTGCCGGGCGGACCTGCGGCTCTGCTGCTCGCCGCTTCGCTGCCGCTCGCCTCCCCAGTGCGGGTCGCCACACATGCTGCCCGCCCGGGCTCGCGGTCGGCCCGGGCAGAGCTGCCTGCTGCTGTCCTGGGGCAGGAATAACCTGCGGTCCCCTCCCTCCCCTTCGTTCTCTTCCTCCTTGGCGTGAAGCAGGGCGGCTCTGACACGCACGGTGTTGTTACAAAGGGCTGGCAAGTTCCTGGCCCGCCGTGGGACCGGGCGGTGTGTCCTGCCCAGCGCTGTCTGCAGTGCGCGGGGCTCCGCAGCCGGGCGGCTTACAGCAGCGAAGGAAAAGTTAGCAGTGCAGGTATCAAAGTCGTCTTCGGGCTCCCAGCGGCTTCAGGGCTCGGCGGTTTCTTTGACAAAGTTTGCGTTTACATCGGGTTGCAGTGATTGAGCATCATCTTGACCAATGTGATTTACCTGAAATTTAGAAACTTTTCTTTCTTCTTAGGGCTTGTATGTAGCCTGTAGCGTATTGGAAATGCTTCTCTCCCCCCCCCCCCAGCTATAAACTGGCAAGTCACGGTGGTAATGAAAAACAAGCACGGTATATCAAAATAGCTTCCCATCAGTGTTGTACAACTCTGGCCCTTTAAGCAAAGTCTCATTTGCAGTGATATTCTGATTTCTCTCCCCCCCCCCCCCCCCCCAGCACATAATTTAATTATGAAGATTGTGTCATGGAACTTCTCTTTCAGGCACATATGGGGAATGAATGTGCACCAGATTTTAGAGTAAGAAGCCATTTCGTGTTGTATAGATTAATACATTAACACATGCTGATAAGCATTTCTGGAATTCAGCCACAGAATTGTACCTTTTACTGAGAAGTTTGTGCAATACTTTTTTTTTTTTTATACAAGTTGCAAAATATTTTTTCATTCAAATTGTAAGACAAGTCTCTAAAGAGAAGATTCCTCATAGTTGAGAGCGAAGTGCTTTAGAGTTTTGATAACTTAGTGTGATTCTTCTGCATAGAATTCTTCACTACCTGGCTTGTGCAGGGCAGGTGATTTGAGGGCAGAATAAATGGACTGATTAGACGATGTAAAATAGATCTGGAGAAGCTTTTAGTGGGTCACTTAGATGCAGAGAAAATGCAGCAATTTTCTGATTTGAGAGGAGTTTAAGTAGAGTGCATGGAGGAGCAGTGCAGTGTGACAATCCTATTACACTGACTTATAATCAAAGCTGATGTTGCAAACCTGTGTACTGTAACTGCAGGGGGATGTGGTGCAGAGTTACAAAAGAATTACAACCAGAAATGAAACTAACAATCTTCAAAATATTGTCTTAAAATAGTTTCTTCTCATGTCTAGCATTCATTAAAATTGAATTTTTTAATTAAAAAAAATTATCCAAGGAATAGGAGTTTTGTGGAGAAAAAAGTTGTTAATGTTGCCAAAGAAACTTTTCCTTTTATACATATATTTTTTTTTTGTTTTCTGCAATGTGTATGATATTTTTTTATATTAAAAAAAATCCTTGGTAAATATTGTTAAAAAATCAGAGCAAAGGCGTAGTACCCTGATGGTTGTTTTTTTTTTTTTTTTTTAAGTTTCATGAAGTCTAGCATCTAGTTTATATTGAGTAGCACTAAAAGGAAATATGCCTAGGAAAATGTGTATGAAAGTTCTTGAGTGAGTGCTAAAAGAGAATACCACTGTTTTCAAATCTCAACAGGTGACCTGGTGAGTAAGAGGAAAAGGCACTGATCACTTAGAGCATCCTTGTGATGTTATTTAGTACAGCAACAATTGATTGAAATAGGACCATCAGCAATTGAATAGGCAGGATGTTAAACAACAGCGGCAATGCCTTCCACTTTAAAATAACAGTGTAGGCTGACTTTCAGTATGGACACTGAATTCAAGGGTTGTCAGTGGAATTTCTTGTGGAATAGTTTGTGCTGATACTTGCAAGTATGAGCAGAACCTACTAGCATGTACACTTTTTTTTTTAATTCAAGCCTTTTGAAGTCACTTCTGGAAAAAATGGAATTGAAAAGGGAATAAAATTCTCTGTAGTAATAAAACACACACACTCGCACACACTTACTAATTTCAAACACTTTCAGACTTTTTACCAGATCAGAGAACTTAAAACTGGAAAAAATACAGAATGTCACTTACTGTGCAGTTTCACCTGAAGCTGGTTTGAATTAAAGGTCTTTGAATGGTTGCTGATTGGCTGCATTTGTTTGGCTAGTTGATAACTCATTTTTCTCATGTTTTTATTGTTTCAAGCAACTTTTTGTCTTCAGCAAAGTTCAAGTGATGAGGCTGTTAGAGGACTGCCTTAAGATACTTGTTTTATTCCCTCTATTTTAATACTAAATGCACTAGTCTATTGTTATGGTTATTTTAAGCCAAATTGAATTAGTTCCCTCTGTGCTCTGGATTGTGACTATACGGTATTATGTATTCAGAGATTGGGAAGAAAATAATTTCATAAAATTAGGTTACACCTAAACAGTGTTGCACTCCTTTAAATTGACTTTGAGACTGGTTTAAGTTGGTCTCCAAAGCCTGATTTCTTTAGATGAAAATAGTGTCCACCCAACTTTAGAGTGTAAAGAAATAAACCAAAACAAGTCTGTCTTCTCTAAAAATATGTTCATTTATCTTTTTGAGCACTCTAAATATAAATTGATTTGGGGTAATTAACATTTTTTCGTCTCGTCCCATTTCTCTCCCCCCTCCCTCCCCATGTCGATGCAAACTTCATACAGCTACTGGAAAAAAGCTGAAGTTACCCAAGGAAATTGTGAATGCTGGTCATTCTGTCTCATATACATAAAGATACTCCTGGGCTGTCGGGGTTAAAGGATTTCATGTAGTTTGTAGTATCATGCAAAAATACCCTTTTCGTACTTAATTTTAAAAAAAAAAAAGCACATACACTTTCATGCCTGTATACATCGCGTCCTTTAAATCAAAACTTGTGTCAGTTAATAGGAATGTTCACACAAGCAGTGGTAGTAGAAAAGTCATGGCCATGTTCTTTCTACAGAACTGTAGAAAAGCTTCTCTTTGGTAGGGAAGGGTATGAAGTGGTAACTATGACTTCCCCAGTTACGTAGAAAGGGACACAAATACAGTGCATCTCTACAGTGCAGTAATACTGTGAGACGTAATTTGATGCTCAAGTAACAGCTGTCTATCAAGAAAGACCATGTAATGAGTTTGCATAAACTTCTAATGTGTATTTTTTTCAAAAAATTGAGAAGAGCATGACAGTCACAGGATCAGTCATACTACCTAGTATGCGATGCAGTATCATGTAATGAGGATTTCATCTTGGTACAAAGCCTACCCAGAATTCTATGGTATTTAGTTGTAAGTGGTGTTGCTTCTTTGGAGGAAACCAAGCTTTTTTTAAATTTAAAAGTCAGGAAATAAAATAATCCAAATAAAAATGCATATCCAGTTGTGCTGCATTCCTGTCACTGTTCAACTGTACACAGCAGCTGTTATGTTGATAAAATGTTTCAGCAACACCCTTACATTGCTGATGAAGTTAAAGGGGGGGAAGACAGTGGCTTAACAGTGAGTATGCATTTTTTTGTTTTGGTTACACTAAATACTAACTCACTTAATATTTCTCAGCAAACTTGGTAATATAGAGTACTCTCAGCCCAGTAGATGTAATTGTGATACTCTTGGTATGGGAATTGCTGGTTTCAGATATGACTAAATCCAGCTATTGGAAATGGTAGATCTCTAGTTGACGTTTATTGATTGATACAGAGTGCTTAATTTTACATATAATCTACTAGTTGAAGGATGATAGGATATTTAGCAATTCAGTATTTCTTAAAACTTAATCCCGAGGATGCGAAGTTCATGCTCAAATCAGAATAAAGGTCAGATTGCTAGGCTTTGGAATATTTCAGGCCTATTGTTAGTGTGCAACAACTATTTTCAGTATGCTTAGCATTGCAAGTTAGATACTTACCACACTTATAAAAGCTTTGGAGTTTTGGAGACTGTTTGGAGTACAGTCTTATTCTTTTCTGAGTGAAAATAAAAAAAGGTTGAAGTTGTAGTCTGGGATATTTGCAATCAGATTTTTTTTAATAAAGGGACATTATTTTGTGGGTATTTGAATGATTAGATTTTTTACTTGCCTTAAATTGAGTACTTGATAATGTTATAGTCTTCACAAAGCAGCTGGAGGGGGGAAAGGATGCATCTTGGGAAACAGGATGGAAGGAATTACAGGTGCCTTACTGATTTGTCCAATTGTGGCTGAAGACAGGGATCAAGATCATTGTAACTTTCCTGTTTTCTGGGCCAACTATTAGTTCACCCTTGTAAAAATACTTTCCACAGCAAAGTGATAGAACACAAGTAAAACAAGGTGCAAAGTACGTGTCTTGTATAATTTACCTTTATTTATAGGCTTTTACCTGATGTGTCCTATTTTAGTTTGAGTGAAAGAAATGAAGAATTCCTTAATAAATGTAATCATTGTAATGTTGAAAAGTAATAACGAATCCCTCCTGCCTACTTCTTCACAGAATAATAATTTAGTGTGGTGATAACATGAGTTCTGTTTTGTCCCATCTGCTTTCCTAGTGGGGCTGTTTGATGGGGACAGGGATGGGTTTTCCACCCAGGTTTTCTTTCCAGAAAAGGCATACAACAGCAAGTCAGGGACTGCTTTTGGAAAACTGTTGGTTATGTCTGCTTGTAAAGCATGGCAGCTCTGAAGCTGCTCCTTGCTGCTGCTGGTAGGAAGTGGTAGGTATCTGTTTCTTGTCTGGCTGCAGTCAGTGGGGTGATGGGTGGTGGTTATGGTGGGGTTTTTGGTTTGGGTTTTGTTTTGCTGCTTTTCATAGTGTTCTAGTTGGTAGGTTGTTTGTTTTTCTTTTTAATTTCAGTTTTTGTTTTCTTGAGTGGCTGTCCTCTGAATATTTCTGCCATTTGCTTCTGATTTGCTCAGCTCTCCTAGGAGCACTATCTAGGTGATATAATTCTTGATGACTGCTTTTTGAAAAAGCCCTTAATGTTTATAATTTTTGTTGCTGATATCTTTATTCATCTTCATATGTAGGCACATAAACCAGTTTTGTGGCTGTAGAATTTCAGAAACTGTCTCTGATACTAACTTGATTTTCCAAATTTATCTTTTTCAATCAAAAAAGGTAGGAACTTTATAGAATTAATGTCCTAAAATTAGGTTCCCAGCCACCAAAACAGTTGTAGATTATTGAAGTATGCGTGGTATTTATGATTATTTTGTTTGCAAAGAAACCACCTATTCTTATGGATGTTCTTAGGAGCCTTCACCAAAGACACTAGATTCTGTGTTCCCCTGTGACAATTGGTGGGGAGGAGAGAGAAGGGGAGTATTTTTTCCAGAAGCTGTTTTTTGTTGTTACCATAAGGTGGCTTGGTGTTAGAAATGGTATTTTCAACAGAGGACAGCCTTTGGCTGAAAAGTTCCCATACAAATAACTTTGTTTCTTCACACAGAAGTGCTGGTTTTTGTTGTTTTAACACTGTAGTTGCTATGAGTGTATCTTCTATGATAAAGTTCTGATTGTATGTGCTGTCACAGGGAGTGGGAAGTGACGGTTCTGCAGCTGGTTTCTCCCAGCTCTCTCACAGTGAAGTAGGTACTCTGTCCTCTTCTGCTTCCTTTTTTTTTTTTTAATATATGTATTGACATCAGTGAAATCACCTATCTTTTCTGTTCTTGAGCAACACTTAAAAACTGAGAACAGAAAATAACTGCATTATATACAAATTATAAGGAATGTTAGAACTCTGAAGTTACTTTAAGAACAGTTTTTCATCTTCTGGGCAGTTGAGAACAAAATACCAGTTAGCACTCCCTACCCAGGTACTTAGTAACAAAAAAAAATTGTTGTGATAATTTTCTTCTGGGGGAAAAAGGGAAAAGATAAATTGAAGGGACATGTGATCGTGAATTAACCTAAATAGTTTGTGATGAAAAAATTCAGAGGCTTCGGAGCAATTACAGAGTGCGAGGGAGTAGAGCTTGCATGCTAGTATGCGAACTGAACTGCTGATGCAAATGGGGTGGAAAGGTTGCTTGTGTGGTACATAAATCAAAGAAGACTGTAGGTACTGTCTATTGTATATTCTTTCTACATCTTTGCTTTGGGGAAACCTCTGAAGGTTTGTTTTGTCTGACTTGTTTTCTTGTAAGTGCTTTGGGATAGTGATTGTTTTTTCTGTGTCCTTATAAAGCCTTGAACATATTGGACGATAGTGACATGTTGTGACGGGAAGTGGTGGACTTGCTGATGAGCTGCTTTAGCACGGATTCTCACAGATCTTTCCTTTTGTTAATGTTTTGAAGTAAGGTGGGCACATCAGTGGTATTCAGTGCCATGTTCCTGTAAAGGACAAGCACCTGTTCCCAGACTTACTAGGTGGTGAGACTTAATGGCTAAGTTCACTGTGATTCTCACTGCTACATGTGTGGCTAAAAGTGCTGGTGAGGAACAGCTTGTCCAGAAAAAAATTGTTGCCCAGGTCTACCTCTCTGCTGCAATTGTAAGAGTGCTGTTGCTTTTCACAATTTTGCCAGCAGTAATGCGCATTAACAGGCATTACATATTTCTGCACAAGGGAGAGAATCAAAAATAGAAAGGATACTCGAGAAACCATTCAGGTTCCTATATGACCGAAGTGTCATACTATTTCTAAAAATACCACAAAGGTACTGTGATACTTCATTTTTAGAAATGTCTTTTAGACCCTAAAAACAAGGTGGGAATTTGCCTTCCATTTTTAGTCCAGTAAAGTTCTAGCAGAAGTGAACAGAGAAGATGATGTGCAAAAGGTAGTCTAGCAGGGGTTTACATCAAAACCAAACTGATCTGGTTTTTGGCTGGGATAGACTTAATTTTCACAAGAAGCTGGGACCCCTCACAGACAGGACAGATAACCCAAACTAGTCAAAGGGATATTCCATGATGTCATACTCAGTTTATAAGGGAGAGCTGGCCAGGACAGGCTGGGCATTGGTCCCGGATGGTGAGCAAATTGCATTGTGTATCACCCGCTTTGTATATTCTAAGTACTGTTACTGTTCTTTTCCTCTTCCTTTGCTGTCCTAGTAAACTGTCCCTATCCAAACCCACGGGTTTTACCTTTATTTTCCCATTGTCCTCCCCACCCCACCGTGGGGATGAGAAGTGAGCGAGTGGCCGTGGGGTGCTCAGCTACTGTCTGGGGCTAAACCACAACACAAAAAAAAAATTGTGATGTTATAGTGGGAGGTTGTTGGGATTTTTTTGCAGGAATTTTGTGTGTGTGCACACAGTTTACTTGTGTTCCTTTGCCTGTATATCCAGATAGATCTTAATAAACTTTTATATAGAGACAATTAAAATCTTCTTTATGGTTTTCCAATGTAAGAGTATTGTGTTACGGAACAAGATACAGAGTTTTAAATTAAGGCTATATTTGGGGTAATGTATTGACATTTAGTAAAATTGTGAAGACATCCAGGTTCTGTAGTCTCTTCAGAAGTTCAGCAACGTCCATTAGGGAATTAGAGAGATGAGTTTATAGTTTTACATGAAAAGTACTATCCCAGGAGAACATTTCTTCAGGTCGTGGTGAGTTGGGTTTTTTTGTCTGTTAAACCATTTAGAGGAAAGTGGTTTTGACTTCTGTGAGGTGATCATTTTGGTGTTCAGGATGTTAGGTGTGGTTTTAAATTAAGTTCTATTTAATATCTTTCAAATAACTTGGCTTTAGGTCCATCTAGTAAGCTGGTCCTGAAGCATGCTGATGCATGCTATTTTCAAAAGATGTAAATATAATGAGGAAGGATTAATTAGTGATCCCTTGTGGTTTCCATGATCATCTTAAAACAAAGGCCTCTTCCAACTTAATAATATTAATACTAGGACCCAGGGTGATTTTGTTCAAAGTAATCTCTCTGTGACTTCACTTTCATTCCACCAAATAGTTTTACCTTACCTTTTCTTTCAGGTTTTTAGTCATCTTCTGGAATGTCATTTTCATCAGGAGAAAGTGCACTGTTTTTTATATTCTTGAGGTGGTCCTTTTTCTTCATGTTTTCTGTCACTGTAGATTCATTACCATTCAAGGTACCTTCAAGGAGATTTTTAGCATTCAGAAATGAAAACCAAAGCTGTATGATGTTAATCAACAACTTATTTTAAAGAATAGAAAAATATTAGTGTTACCTGTTGTTACCAATACTTCTCTATTCAGAATTCACGCTTTGGTTTTAATAGGACAATCCTATTAGTGTAAAAAACCCAACCGACCAAATCCATCCATCCACCCCCCCCAAAAAAAAAAAAAAAAAAGCCACCCACAAACCCACCACAAAACCTCCTCACCTTTTCTTTAGTCTTACCTTCAGTACAAATCTGAGTGATGTATGACTGCCTATACCTAATAAAAAAAGACACAAATATCACATTGTTTTCTTCTACATATTGTAAATTCCCATCAATTTTCTCATAGGCTTAAATATAGTCAAGGAGTAGCTTTGGTTAGGGTATTCTGAAGTCCAGTTTTGGAGAAGTTGATCTGTTCTGTGCTATAACTTTGTCTTCTGTTTTATTTGGTCTCTGGATTATTTTTTAGTTTTATGAATCTGGGGATAAAGACTGGTTATTTCTTAAATTTGTAGTAATGTTATGTATTTCTGTATTTTTAAGAGTTCTGGAGAGTAGTTCATGGCTCTTACTTTCTCTGAAGCTGTTTAAAGTTGATTAAGTAGGAATTGAGTTAAGTTCTGAGCATTTTTATCAGAATTGCTGTAATTAACTGTGCTTCTATATGTTCTCCATGAACATAAGGAAAAGTTCCTCTCTCACCTTTAATTCATTTAAACCAGAAGTTTTCACATTTATAGATATTCTCTAAGCATTTAATGTTGATTACAGTTTCTTCAGTGTTCTAGCCAAAACCAAGCACAAAATACTGAGGCTAACCTTGAAAATCTGACTTGTATGTTTACAAAATTCCCAATACTGAGCTAAGATGGTAGCTCTGGGGCCAGTCAGCAGGCAAATAGTCAACCCTATTTATGAGCCAAAAAGTAGGCACAGAATCTCTGTTGACATAGGTGACTTAAGTTTTTGGACATGTTAGTCAACATCCACGTGAATTTATGAAGCCTTTGCAGGAGATATTCTGGTGGTTGTTTTAACTGTGTGTCCAAAACAATGGCAAAGTTTCCTTTACCTTAGGTGCTCACTTTCATTTGTTTTAAGAAGCTTTGTTATTAGTACAAATAACATAAGCTGTTTACTTGCTAGAAGAAAATACTCTCTCAGGGTTATGTGCTTTTTAAGGTGCAAGGAGGCATGGGAAGCATGCAGGTTTCTTTGCCTCGGTCAAAAAACTGTCATTTGTCTCTGTGTTCTGAAACGGAGTCTTTATGTGAATGGCTTGTGCTGCAACTTCTTTGAGGGCATACCAGAAGGATGCTTTCCTGTAGCCAGAACACGAGTATTCACTGCTGTAAGTCGTCATATGATGGAGACATCAGCGCTTTTGTCACGAGATCAGTATTTCACATGAGTAACAATGTGTGACGCATGACCAAAATGGTGGTGATGAAGTGGCGAAACATGTGATGTGTAATGGGGTTTCTGTTTAGTGGTGTGGCAGGTATGTTGTGACCCTTAAATATATTTGTTAGAACCTGTATGCCCTGCCTCAGTTTATTGGTTGTGTATCATTATAGCAAGCTAATAGAAACTGGGCCAGAAGGTATGTATTTGCAGGTGTGACAAGGCAGTGAAAACCCATATACTTTACTATGTGTATGCAAATGAAGGGAGGTAAGTCTCTACATGAAATGTTGCATGCTTACACCTGAAATCCCAGATATATTATTACTAAAAAAATACAAGTTGGAAGGACTGAGTTTGTGCAGTGGCTGTCATGTGTTTGGAAGAATTCAAATAGTAAAAGAATCAAAAATAGAAAGATTTTTTCCCTGTTGATGGCTGAGCAAAAGGAAGCGAACACTGGAACGAAGTCCACAAGCATTTAAAAGGTTTGAGTTGGAAGAGGGAAGGATTAATGAAGCCTAACCTTGAAGTAAAGCCTGCCTATGACTGCTACACCTTCTTGTAATCTGACGTGGAGACTCCATAGAAGTTTATTAAATAGTGTAAAAAGTAGATCTCTAGGTTCTGCATAACTTGGGTAGATTTTGAGAATATCTGCTTCATAGCAAAATGCTTTTCATAGAATAATTTTTGGGCAAAGGCTTAGTAACTTTACAAAACACTTGGAAATTATACTGTAGGAAACAGTCCTGTATGGTGATCAATTGTGTTAGTAATAAAACTTGTGGACACTGATTGAACACAGGGACCATGAATAGGAGCTTGCTAATGAGACACGGATGTTGTGTCAGAGCTGATCTGTGCTTGTGGTGCTGGTGATGTGTGGCTGGTTTGATGGCGTGTTCAAAATGGTAACTAATGGTCCCAAACTAGATTTTGAAGAGGTACGTGGAGGCATTTGCCTCAGTTTTCTTGCCAGGTGTGGTAGTATAACCTGGCTTATATGATGTGGATTGTTCCTATTAAAAAATAAAAAAAAATAATTAAAAAAAAAACCCCAAACCCCTCCAACAACAAAAAACCCCAAACAACACCTAATGCGGCTATCTAGCATAAAGATGTAAAAATAAAACACAATAGGTTTAATTATGTTACATTGCTATAGCTTATCTAAAGTAGCAAATAGCTTTTTCCTATTTTTGTAGGTAATGGACAATGTTGAAAGCTTAAAGTGCTGCTAAACCAAGAGTGAACATTGAGTAGCTCAGTAAGGAATGGATTTATACTTATTTTAAAAATTATTTTCAATAGCTGTTAAGGTGATAGTGTTGACAACATAGTCTAACTTTATTCCTTCACCAAAACCAATCCTTTGTCATCAAAAAACAGGCTTTTGCAAAAGGAAGGAAAGGCTTTACGTTACTGGTTATGTATACGTGACTTCCTAAAGTGATTTTTCATAGATGGTAAGTAAATCATATATACAAACCCAATTAGAAAGCAGAGTATTTTGTAGCTTCACTTCAAATCTGATAATCCTATTGTATAACATATATGTATATTTTATTTGGACAAAACTATTGCAGGAAGAATGTTGGTACTGGAATTTTTATTTTTAGGTGAATATTTTATATGGTTATTTTCTTCATATGGGAACATTCGTTGTAGTGACAGCTTAGTCCTCTGATAAGCAAGCGAGCTCTCTGCGAGTTAGCAGTGGTGTTTGAAGACACTAATACTCTGTCCTCTGCTGGAGGTTACCTTCATTAGGGATATCAGAAGAAAATGTCTCAGCCACACCAATCCAGAGTTCAGCATAAACCTACCTTCATATTAACCTTAAGCCCTTGCATATGAGATATTTATTCCTAGTTTATAAGCAGAAGTTTACAAATACTAAATATGGAAATCTAAGTGTGCACGAAATCTCTAGGAAATTTCTGTTACATTTTACATGCATAGAAAATACACTTCCTCTGAGGCTATGAACAAGAGATTCCCTTTCCTACCATGGTCTACGGGAAGTGTCAGAAACACGGTCTAGACAGACAACAGCAGGCATTAGAGCTCGTGATCCCAGCATAGCTGCCCGTTCAACTGGAACAAACTTGTGAGGAACTGAATTTGGACTTGGTATCTTGTTTTGCAGGGTGTGCTTCTCTGCTAATACAGTTCACTATTTCCTCCCGTTGCTGTTAAGTATTTCACTTTTTTGTTAATGCCCTCCCACCATTGCTTTGTTTCAAACTGTCATGATACAAGAAAGGGAGGTTTATTTAAAGAAGTTAAAATTGTGTCACTTGTCCCTAATTTGGAGCTGTAGGATTTTAGGTTTAACCTTTTTTAAAAACTGCATTGCAGTCTTAAGAAAGCCAGGAAAGTGTTTCAGGTGTTGTCATTTCTAAGACTGCAAAAATGTAGAGGAGAAGTTGGAAATGAATGTGTATGCTAGTTTTGTTTTAAAACATTTTTCTAAATACAGAAAATTCAGAGAGATGCCAGTCTACTAAGAAATTGCTTTTGGCTGCAGTGCCTGCTTTGATTTGGTAATCTATGATCTGAAGGGGTTCTGTGTGGCTGCTGTCAGTGTAATGACCAAGGCTACAAGCCTGCTACCTGGTAATCTTGTCTTGGGCTGTGTTCTTAGGGCCTGCAGGTTAAAATAATGAATTGCATCACTGTTCTTCTAGTGTCCTGCAAACTGCTTAGTCTCCTAAATAGAGTTTGGTGACTTTTTTTGGTGTTTTGTTTTTTTAAAAGTGAACTGCCATACTGTTATATTTTCATTAGTGTAAACAGAAATTGTGTCGAGTCCAGCAATAAAGAATACTGTTGGGTAAGTACACTGGACTGAGGAAGGCAGTCTAGAGGGAGGCATCTGAAGTATGTAGCCAGAGAGAAAACTGCTGAGCAGTTTGCCGCCTTTGGGTTTAAACAGAGATTGCAGTAAGGTCTGTTGGCTTTGGAACAGTGTTAAAGCTGAAAAGAAAATGGCTACCAGAAATCATTGTTGCTACAGTAACAACATGGCTTGACTATTAATGTGCTGCTTTAACTGCTATTAGAAATGTGCGAGATGCTGCTTTTAGGTAAAAGTGTCTTTAATGGGAACAGAAATTTAAAACCGTTCAGGTATTAATGGATATCATCAGACTTCTTGTTTAAGAATAACTATTTATTGGCAAAACTAATTTCTAGTAAATATTTTTTAAACCTAATTACTGCTTTTCCTACCCCCAAAAATTGCTAAATGGTTTTAAATTGTATTAATAAACATAATGTCCTTATAAAACAACTTACAGAGGAAAAAAATAGTAGAGAGTATTGATCTCTTTTGCTAATAATTTTTTTAAAAAAGCCCTGATACTATTTCCCAAAATATGTGATACCTGGTAATACAATTCTGGCTTTCAGAAATTAAGTCCCTAATTACTATTTATGCAGCAAAGCTTTTGTTTAAGATATTTTTCTATTCTGAGTTTAAAATAATGAAAAAAGAAAGGCTAGCCTAACTCCTGCTTGAAGATTTAGAAACAAGGATCAGATTTTAGAGTGGAATCTATGTGGGATCTGCGTCGTATCTTATTTCATAAGGACATAAGTGTATGTATTGTAGAGTAAACTTTTTGCGGGTTTTTTATTAATAGGGAAGAGTTCAGTTACGTTGAAGAGAGTACATCAGGAAAGGGATACATGAAGTGCAGTGAATGTGTGAAGATTAATTGATGTGTTTCTCTCTCAGGATTCCACAGGTGGTAGATTTGATGGCAGATACAGACTGACAGTAAGCTGCCTCTGCTCTTCATCAAAGTCCTGTATGTGTGATATCCTGTATACCTATAGCAGATCCCATTTTTCTGTAGTTCTGTGGTGAAGTTCTCTCAGACTTCCTGATGAGAAAGGCACTGGATTCATTCAGTAGAGATGGAGCTGATAAACTATTGTCTGTTCAGGGGACTTGTGAAAGGTGATTCCGTGGTCATTGGTAAAAATTAAGGTGGCCTTTACTTAAAGTATGCACCTAAAATGTACAGTTGCCTGTGACTTGGAATGCAAGTATCTGTACTTAAAACATAGTATTTCTCAAGTAGCACACATGCTTTATTTACTTTGATTGCACATATGTATTATTTTTATTGTACAATCTTACTTCACACCTTCCTCCAGTATCTTGTATGAAGCAGTCTTCTGACCTATTTCAGTGAAATCCTGCCTCATTTACAGGCATATGTGCCAATGTTGTGGTTTTACCCCAGCCGGTAGCTGAGCACCATGCAGCCGCTCACTCACTCCCTCCCCCCCCCCTCCATCGGGATGGGGGAAAGAACTGGAAAAGTTAAAGTGAGAAAACTTGTGGGTTGAGATAAAGACAGTTTAATAGGTAAAGCAAAAGCCACACAGGCAAGAAAAGCAAAGCAAGGAATTCATTCACCACTTCCCATGGGCAGGCAGGTGTTCAGCCATCTCCAGGAAAGCAGGGCTCCATCATGCGTAACGGTTACTTGGGAAGACAAACGTCATCACTCCGAATGCCGCCACCCCACCCCCCTTCCTCTTCCCCAAGCTCCTTATAAACTGAGCATGACGTCATATGGTATGGAATATCCCTTTGGTCGGTTTGGGTCACCTGTCCTGCCTGTGTCTCCTCCCAACTCCTTGTGCACCCCCAGCCATCCCGCTGGCAGGGCAGTGGGAGAAGCAGAAGAGGCCTTGGCTACATGTAAGCACTGCTCAGCAATAGGTCCATACAACAAAAACATCTCTGTGTTATCAACGCTGTTTCCAGCACAAATCCAAAACATAGCCCCATACTGGCTACTATGAAGAAAATTAACCCTCTCAGCTGAAACCAGGACAGCCAAATACATAAAATGCAACTTCCCAGTTGTAGAAAAATGCATAGTAATGTAAAGGCAGTCATTTGGATAATACAATTTTGCTGCTTGGTGATACACAAAAAAGGATGCACTAATTTGATGTACACAACCTTAACTTGAAATTTTTTTTATTCTTATGCTTAGCTTTGCCTCCATTTTTTTTATTAAAATTCTGTGGGTTTTGTAGAAAGGAAAGGATGAGACTACCAATGTCTAACACCACTGTACAGTTCGGTATTTTTAAAACAAATCTTGAAATGTAGCGGGCTGTTTTCTTAAAATGAGCACGTGGAAGGTGCTGCCTCAGATGTCTCTAAAACTTTTTTTTTTTTTAAAGACAAAATGCATTTTTCTGAATTAAGGGTGTTGGTTCTTTAGAAAAGCGCTTCAGTGAAGAAGCTTTCTGTTTTGGATTTCTAATTACTTAGTTTCAGCTGAGAAACTGGGTGTGCAAACTTGGACTAAAAATTTGTAAGGGACTAATCAATTTCTATGAGGTAGGCAAGATCTCATGTAGCTGTTTTCTGGAGTGTGTTTGTGCAGTACTTACAATCAGAGGGTATATGGCTGTATTTTGGGATGCTGTATCTAAAGCTTATGTGCTGACATGGTGAAGGAATACATAGTAATTCAGACTGGAGGAGAGAGTGATTCCATAGCTGAAGGATAGAGGCTGTTCCTGCGCAGGTAATGTATTGATGAGATTTTGCTGACAGCATAATGAAAGGAGAAGTGTTCAGTGTCAAGGATGATGCCAAGGTTATGTACAGTGCCATTAGTAGTTTGGAGCAGAATGGAGAGATTATGTCATTCTGTGCTTTAAGCTTTTCCTATTTGAGAGAAGCTATTATATTTAAGGTGTATAAATGCAGCAACTGAAGAGCTGGTTCATGTGGTCAGATAAATAGGCTGATGGGTGACTGAAAACATGCAGGTGTTTATTATGCAATGGCATGTGGATTTGTAGCTTAAACTGAAATGATACAGAAGTAGAGAAATGATACAGAAAGAAGGTGAATTATTTCTCTGCAGCTTTTTGCTTATGGTGAATCTCATTGTGAAGAATGCCATTTAATTTAGTGGGATATTGGTGGACTGTAAACTTATTAAATATCAATGATACTTAGAATGTTGCACCTCATCTTAGCTGAGGGGAAACTGCATTGATAAATAACCTTCAGAGACAGCGTATTAATATTTTCACTTAAGGCCTTGAAGTTCTAAATGGTTTCAGAGCTACATCTTTAAACTGATGTGCCAGTTTAGTGCTTTTAAGATACTTTCATTTATATGTTGATTGTTACATATTTGCTTACTGGATAATGTATGCTTAAAGTAAACAGCTCTTACATTATGTTTGTTTCCCCTTGCTTCTCTGTAGACATCTTTACGTCTTTATTGTGTGGCTATTGTGTGCATCTTAAATGCTTACTATAGCTGGTTAGTGATGGAGAGGAAAAGTAACCTTTTGACCAATATATGTTTTGTTAGTCCAAATCCCAGTCTACCTAGAATATTTTTCACTCTGGCTGTTCAATTTTTTTCATTTATGTAATACAGATTTTTGAAATAATAATAAACTCTGTTGTTTGACTTAATGGTAAAAAGACAAGTTCTTTTTTTCCATTCAAGCTACTCTCTCTGACTAGTTTTTTTCCCTACTGTGATACTCCTATTAATGTTGCATTCATCTGCTTGTACTCTTG
The DNA here is from genome assembly GCA_013400195.1 of Aramus guarauna. Classification (NCBI taxonomy): domain Eukaryota; kingdom Metazoa; phylum Chordata; class Aves; order Gruiformes; family Aramidae; genus Aramus; species Aramus guarauna. The sequence goes on from VXBL01006379.1 coordinate 134,132, forward strand.
TGTGGACTGAAACAGCTTCACAGTCTGAGGTATGATCAGTTGTGTTCATTTCCTATGCTGTCACACTTTTCCTTGAAGTGCTTCACTGTCCCATACGTGGTGTTGTCAAAAAGCAAAATTTTCTCTAAGTAGAAAAATGAGAAATTTCAACACTTCCATGTGAAATCCCTATCACAGCTTTGGGAACTGTGCATGTGGCTTTTACTGTGATGAACAGACACAGGAAGAACTGTAACTTCTTTGAACTATTTTTCAGATAACTCTCAAAATCTAGTCAGAGATTCAAAATGCAGGAGACAGTCTTCTCTCTTGCAGTCCCTTGCTTGCTCACTCTTGTTCAGTCATTGCAGATTCTTTGAAGTTAGAAGCATTTCCAGTAAAAGAACTTAAATTTTGCCTCTTCATGTTACGAAGTGTTAAGTTTTTGCTTAATTTGACTTCTGGATAATTCAGGCTTCAGTAGGGTGCCTGCACTTCACTATCTTTTTGCATTAACTATTATAAGAAGGGTGATTGTTATTTTTCCTTTGCAATTTTAATTTTGGTAAATTTGATTGTGGCATTTATAATCCACTTGGTTAAACTAAGCATGGAATAGCATAGATTGAAAGGAGTTTTACAAATTCTAAAAAGGAATTCTGTGATTTTAGAAAACCTCATGTTTAAATTCAAGCGATTATTTAATCTACACTGAATGTTAGATCTAGATATTTGTGGGTACTGGATGTAGAATAAGTTATTTTTATACTTTTTAATAGAAATCAAAGAGCATCAAAGCTCTTTGTGCAAACAGAAACCAGGAAACTACATTTTGTATAGACAAGGTCATTGTGGACTATTTGTTGGGAAAAATGGCAGTATAGGCTTCTATTTAAAGATCTTTTCAGCTGTATTAACTGATTTAGGAGGCTATTGTCAGCTAAGGTTTTACTTTTCAGCCCTCTTCTGAAATTATTTTATCATTGGTAGTTGTGTTTACAGTTTTAGCTGGAGCTTCTTCTGGGCTTCTTGTTAATAGTCTTTTCTTAGAGTAATCTCTGTTTTCTACTGGCTGTTTTTTCCTGCATTGTTTCTTGGGATTATTAGATTTCTTTAAGATTATGGACATTTTCCAAAGCTGCATCAGATATTGGAAGGAAATTTCCACACACACCCCTCCAGCGTTTGAATTTAGTGTATTTTAATGCTGGGACAGCAATATCCTAATAAATGTAAATGCCACTTTCAACCAACTAACCATATTTTGTAAGTCCCAGGAAGTATTTGAAGTCAAGGCTACAGTTGCAAACCTTTTGCTGTGGTTTTATGTTAAGCTGGTGAAATGGACTGTTTAGCCACAGCTTCTACCAACAAAAGTAGTTTGTATAGTATAGTTTATTCTAGTCTGTTTCTTCTTCCTTCCTTCCCCCACAAGCATAATCAGCTACCTAGTTTTGTATTACATTATAACTCTTTGGAAAAAAAAACAAACAAACAACTCACCAAAAGAACTTCTCTACGAATTGCATTCCTGACTGCAACCATTCCAGGAGAACGTGGGTGGTTAAAGATGGTTAAGTGTCTTTTCCCAGATAGAAGTGGAAATGTCAGTTATCACAGATCTGTTAGGAAATAAGGGCTAAATAGTAGATAAATACATCAAAACTCTTGTCAGCATTACTGCAAATTTTATTTACTTGTTGTATACCATTGCATTCTAGTGTTTCTCAAAGTTTTTCCCCGGAGAGGGGCATGCTATAGGAGATGTTTCATTACAGCAAACGGGGTCCTAATAAATAAAAAGTGGATAAAAGTAAATTTAGTGTTGACATAAGATCCAGTTCTGATGACAAAAGTAGTAGTTAGGCAAGTTTTGTGTAGTACCTTCCATTTGAATTCAGAATAATTGTCTTTATAAACCTTGTATTGTGAATGGTTATGAGCTTGATGTAAGCCATGGATAAAATCTTTTGTGCTATTTTTATAGAAAGTAGTTATCTTAGTTGTTCTTTATTAACCTGAATTTTGAAGTAGCAACTGTAACTGTTTACTTGGGAAAGCAATATTATGGAAGGTTTTGTAGCTGTTTTTTTTTTAGCTAGCCAGAAAGATTAAAAATTCTAACTACTCTAGGGTGATTATCGGCAACAATTATTTCACAGCCTGTCTATACAGTCTTTGAAATTATTCCTCAAACAAATGCTTTTTGAGAATCTCTTTACGTCTCTGTAGCTCAAATACAGTTGAGGGGTTGTACTTACGTCTCTGAGCAATACCCACAGATGTGACTTTGTCATTGCATTGACTGTGCCTACGCTGGCCTTCTTCATGTGTTGCATGAAAAGTAGTATCATTGGTATGCTGCTTTTTTGTTACTGGGCAAGGTAATCGTTGCTAGCACAGAACCAGCCTTGGTTCACATTTACTGATTAGTGAGAAATGCTTGTGCTTTTAAATACTTTCAGCCCATTTGTGTTTCTTCAGTATCACTGGGGGTACATATGAGATGTTGCCCATCTCCACCATTGCCGTTTTCTTCCACTTCCTGTTCTCTGCCCTTATCGGAACAGGCAGCTGCTTATCGGTGATCAGAAGCCAAACCATTTTACAGCAGTCCTTGTACTTGCCATGGGCCCCTTTTCACTCTTTGGATGGGGAGGCCTCAAGGTGAATGCTAACTACATTTCTTACCTGCTTCTGAGTCCCTTTTGATGCTGTCTTTATTACCTGGTGAGGGAAAGTGGTTTTCATTCTCACTTCCTTTCCTGATAATGAGAATTAAGACGGGAAAATTGGAGCCAAAGCATTTGTGATTTTGAAATCTTTGCATTTCCCTAAGGAGTCTTGGAGAACTACCTTTCTTGGATCTGCTGGTAAAGAATTTCAGGTACTCAGTCATTCCAAGTGTCAACACCCTTGAAATGAGGTGTTAGGGTTTGATTGTTTGTGCTGGAGTGAGAGGAATCTTCCTTGACAGCAGAAGGACCTTTGAGAGGTGAGTGTTGGTTAAGTACTGTAGGTTGGGTTGCTTTAAACAGTGAGAGTCTCAGTGCTATCAATAGTTTGGGCTAAACTCTGGTATCTTGATGTGGATTGCATTGCCTTCATCAAGATGTTTGCATGCCACTGCATGTACTGTCTCCTATTGAGTGGAGCATTGAACACCACTGGGTTTGAAATCACAAAAAAAAGGGGTTGATTCTGCAGGGCCCATTGAAGTTTGTAACGCAGGGCTGCAGTGGCCAGCCCTTTGGTCCTTCAGCAGTTTACTTGCTGATTGTCTCTTTGTGAAACTTCTGTCACCTTTCCTTCAGCTGGACAATATCCAAATTATGATGGCCCATCTTCTCTATTCCCTTCTCTTTCCCTCTGTGCCAGATGGAGATACAGAGTAACCCCAAATTTATCCCCAAAGCGGTCAATGAGTTCCCTGTGAACCAAAGAATACTTACATTCAAGAGTACTTGCATTTAAGTTTTCTCCAAAGACCACATTCAATGAGTACAAGAGTATGTGCTGCCCAGATAGGCAGTGTAGGCATTTTATGTCAACAGAGTAAATTGATTGGTCTGAAGGAGTGTGTTTCCATGAAAAAGCTGTTACAGTGAGTATTGGGTTGTATGACAGCCTGCTGTGTTACCACAGTGATCTACAGTTCTCTGGGCTCAATCCTTTGATGCAGAGATTCTGTCTGCACTTGAATCACAAACCATGAAATCTATGTTGAGAATAGTTATTGCTAATGCTTAGCTAATTGCAATGTGCAGAAGATGTGAGAATTGCTACAGTGCTGTTGTGAGATCATTTTGCACAGGGACAGTCATTGATGTAGTTCTTACTTGCAGTGAGAGAAGTGTTAGGCTGGGATTGACTCTGCCCAGCCAAAGTGCACGGGTTCACTGAGATGTCTAGTTTAGTGCTGATCTTAGGATTTGATAATGTAAAGCCTGCATAGACCTTCTTCCCCTTTTTTGAAAGGTGTTTTGGCTTTTCATACATCCAGGGTGTATTTTGTGAGCATTTACATTTTTTACCTTTACATTTACCTTCTGTAACATACAGTAGGGGCTCCACTGCTGTTTGAAAAGTGCTATTGCTTCTCTAGGTGCATCAGTATTACTCTAAAATCTGACTAAAGAGTTTTCATTTTTTCTGTGATACAACTTACTTGAGAAATGATCATATCTTTGGAATAACATTAAGACATAAAGGCTACAGTTTAATGTGATAATTAGGAAATTATCGTGGGGGTAGGGAAAGGAGCTTGGAGACTTGTCTTCTGTTGCTTTATATTGCCCAGCAAGACTTTTTTGAAAGGTCTGTCTTTCCTTAATTCCCTGTCATTGTAATTTAGGCAGGTGGCTTTGAGTCAGTTACAGGCTGACTGGGTAACTCAAAATCAAAAAGCTGTGTGTGTACAAATTGAGGGAAGGAATCTTAGGCAGTATGTGAGGATAGGTATCTCTTTCAGAATTAATTTTGGTGGTGGATACGTTAGTTTAGGCTAGATACGAATAACCCTGTCTGTAAAGTTGTATGCTAGTTATTGTGTCTTCATTAGAAGTAGACCCAGTTCTGTAGACAGAGATACTGTACATAAATCCATTCTTGGTTTTGAGCAGCTTCAGTGACTTTCAGAGTCTCTTCCAAATGTTATGTAGTCTGGTATCACCAACAAGGAAGTGAAAAATTTCCTTGTGTAGTTAGTGCTGTTAAAGATCCATGAGCAAAACTGAAATTGGAACATCTAATCTGACATTCATCAGCCTTCATGAAGGCAAAGTAAGTTATTATTTTAAAATGAGCCAGCTAGCCTTAAAATAATAAACACAGCTTTGTCCTAGGAAAGGTGAGGAATTAGTGAGGCCCAGGTTTAAAACCCTCCAACACTTAATCTCAGATATGTTGATAGTTTTTGCTAAAAATATTTTTAAAAAGCTTTCATTTGTAACCATTTTGTTTCTGTGCTTTGTTCCCCATTCAGGGAATTTAAGATAGCTGACTTCGAAGGCACTAGCAGAAAATGCAGCAGAGCTTTTCTTGCCATACAACTTTTTTCCCCTGTTGTGCCCACTTAGTTTAATAGTGTGTGTGTGTATATTTGATAGGATTTCTTGGTGGAGTTTAAAGTACCAACATCTGTGCTATTTGAAAATTACATATGTATTTGAGAGAAGACCACTGGAATTTTGATCTTTTCTACCCTGAGACAAAACTGATAGAATACTTTGATAGCTGTGGATTTCTTATCTCTGTGCTTTGCCTGTCTTGTCTGAGAGTCTAGAACACAAGCAGAAAACAATGACAGCTGTACAGTAAGTTCTTGTTTTATTTTGCAGGTTTGTTTTAATGTGGAAGTGGATCTTACAGCTTAATGCAAATCAAACAAACAGGTGAGTAGAAGTTTAGTGTAGTGTTGTTTTTTTTTTCCTTCAAATTCTTTGGGTCCATTAGCATATACTGCTAACTCAGAAAGGTGAAAACTTGTATCTTGATTACTGTAATATATGGACATAGTGTTACTTCTGTGACACCAAAATAGGAACAAAACACACACATACACCCCCCCTAATATTTAAGATTATGATCATAATTGTGCTTTTCTTCTGTAAACTATTCTAGTGAAAAAGCTGTCGAGGCATTCTGCTGGCTGTTGAGAGCCAAAATTAGGACTACTTCAAATGAATTTCATCCTCTGCATATTATCCACCTGGTTTCAAAGTACTAAAAGTGTACTTTGCATTGTCAAAGCAGCATGTTAAACTTGCACTTATTCTATTAATAAATAACTCTGTGGGGAAATTTGACCAGCTACCAGAATAGTATTTCAAATTTTTAATAATGAAAATCTGTTTGGGGTTTTTTTCCCTTTCCTGTCCCCAGGAACCCTTTTGGGAGCTATTTGAAAGACAAAATATATGAAGATTTACTGCTGGTACTCGTGAGCGGTAGAACTTAAGTGTCCATTTGCAATTGCAAAGTGTCCGTCTAGGAAAATTTTCTGTAACTTTGACATTTCTCCTCCTCCCCACACCATTATTTTGAGAAAAAGAAAATAGCTAAGCCTAGATTTTGTTTCTCTTCACGTGATTTGATGTTCTACTTCAGTGTTGTGATTTAACCCAGCAGGCAGCTAAAACAACCACACAGCCATTTGCTCACACACACACACACACACCCCCCACTGGGATGGGGGAGAGAACCAGGAGGAAAGGTAGAACTCATGCATTGAGATAGACAGTTTAATAGGACAAAAAAAGAAGGGAAAATTATAAAAGAATATACAAAACAAGTGATGCACAATGTAATTGCTCACCACCTGCTGACCAATGTCCAGCCAGTCCCCCAGCAGCAGGCACTGTCCCTCTGCCAACTTCCCCCAGTTTTATTGTTCGGCATAAGGTCACATGGTATGGAGTATCCCTTTGGCCAGTTTGGGTCAGCTGTCCTGGCCGCGTGCATCCGTGTCCCAGCTTCTTGTGCATCCCCAGCCTCTTCACTGGCAGGGCGGTATGAGAAGCTGAAAAGTCCTTGATTTAGCATATGCACTGCTCAGCAACAACTAAAACATCAGTGTGTTATTGACATTATTCCAAATCCAAAGCACAGTATTATACCAGCTACAAGGAAGAAAATTAACTGCATCTCAGCTGAAACCAGGACATTCAGGAATACTTTGAACTATAAAATTAATCTCTTCTCTATGAAATTATATGAAACATTTAACAAAGACCAATTTGCTTTAATCTGTTTTAGCTTGAGTCTTTCAAGTATCTTTAGGTAAGGCCTCACAGTTTGGTACGTTCTCTACTGCGGAGACAGGGCATGATGGACTCATACGCAGGCTTCCATAGCAAACAAAAGCTGGATTCTCAAGTTTCGTGCTTGGCTAATATGCCATCTTGGAATACAGCTGCTTGTGGTGACTTGATATTTTGAAGAGGTGAGAGGGAGGTCCCGTTTGCTCAAATGAGCTTGTGGTTCATTTCTAATCTACGCTTAATATGTAGGCTTAATATCGCTTTAAAAATGTAGTATGTGCATTTTAAGAGACACGCCCTGCTTTGTTTGTATCTTCTGCTCCGCTAAGACTTTTTTAGAGCTACTGCTGTCAACTTTAAAATACTGATTATAACAGAAGCTTTGTGGGGAATTTAAAATAACTCTTTTGTTCAGTGTTGTTCCTTTGTATAATGTATAACTGATTTAGGACTTCAATTATGGCTTCTGTTCTGAACTATGAACAATTAAAAGTAAGCTATACTGCTGTAGTATGCATATACTTACATGTAGCGGTTTACTGCCTTAGCCTGACTTTGCGGGTTTCTAGAATGTGCTGCTTTGAGAAAAGGAATACATATAACTCTGCAAAAGGAAATACTTTTCTTTATCTGAGGATGAGTGTAAAACAAGAATCGTGGCTAAGGAGGGGACTTGAATTCACAGTAAGCTTTAGATTGTTCCCTGTGTCTTCTAATGCTTCTGGTACTCGGTGATTACAGTTTGTTCTGGCTCAATTTCTGTATTACCTCATTACTGGTTTAAATACAGAAAATAGTTGAGAAGACTAATATATAAATGTGTTCTTTAAACATGAAGTCTTCTGAATGGAACTCCAAAGACCTTTCATCTTAATGGTGGTTAGCTGTGTATAATAGGAAAAAGCCAGTCTCTGAGGACAAAGCCTGTACTCTTGCATACATAACAAGGACAGAAAAAATACCTAAAAGAATACATGGAAACAGTGTAATGACGTTTGTTCAGTATTGTTATTGCCTGGAGAGGAGTTCTTGAGGTTCTGACAGTTCTTTAAAAGTGATAACTGAACAGTCAGTAAATCAATGAAAATATTACACATCATCAGGGAACAAAAAAACCAACCAGATCCAGTTATACAGATCTGTGGTGTACCATAGATGCATTGCATTGCAATGTGTATTGCTTCTTGAATACTAGTCTGGTTCTGTGACTGAAAAATGACATAGCAGAGCTGAAGAAGGTTCAGAGAAGGGCAGCAAGGATGACTGAAAGTGTTCATTTTAAAGAACCACCTGCGTTTCCTGAATGCTTCTGCCTTCTGTCTCCACTTATGAGTGTAGTGGCTTGCAGCATCTTGTAGACTTCTAAAGAATGAACTTAACTCCTACAACTCGGTGCGGACATGTTCTTTTGTGTAAGCTTACATCATTTAAAGCAGTAGCTGAAAATGTGATTTAATGATTTGCTCAAACATTTTTTCCTGTATTCTTGACCAGAATGCATTTCCTGGTGACTCTTGATAGTGTGCTTTCCATGTAGGTTTTTTTCAGGTAAAGAGGTTTTGTTCTTCTAATGTCAAATAATTTGCTTTCCTAATGCAAACATAAAAGGATATCTTGACTTTTGGAAATTAAAAAAAATCTATTGCCGGTTAAAAACCCACAGGTGTAAGATACAATTTACAAACAGTGAATGTACTTTATCTCAATAACCATAGCCTTTATTCTTAGATTTTTCTGACTTCCACATTTCCATCTTCTGAGCACCAGAGGAGGACCTATCTTGTTTTAAATATAGGGGAAAGTTAGGAGAAAAATAATCTTGGTCTCGTTGTGTTAACAGTATAATGGGTCCCACTTCTGTGTAACAAAGAGAGGTTACAGAAGGTAGATGCTTGTGCTGAATTTCCCTGTAACAGTGTATAGGGTGAGGTCAGATTTTAAACATTTGACATATTTGGCAAAACCAGATTTCCTTCCAGAAACTGTCTTGAATATATTTAGTATTACTTTACCTGAAAGTAGAGGATGTAATAAATTAATAACACCACCACAGATGTTGAAGAAGGATAGGTTATATACTGAATTCTGCACTGGATAAATTTGCATATGTGGGATTTGTGTTTCTTTGGCTCAGGCAGGAATCTCATACAATTTTCATCTTGTTCATATTATGCTGGTAACACAAAATTGAGTTTTCTGCCATTAAATTGCTTATGGTGATGACACTTGTAAAAACAAACAAACAAAAAACAGTTATTAGGGGAGTGACCTTATCTTTTCTTGTCACTTGGAATTACAAGTTTTGTCTGTTCATCTGGTCATGTACAGAGTTAGATATCTTCGGGTCTTTTAAAAGTTCTTATTTCATATGTGCATCAGTAAGGATGAGAACTTTTTCTGCATTCACAGAATTTTAGTCTTAATCTAAAAACGTATGAGATGGGTTTTTTTCCCTTACCTGGCACTGTTACTTGCAGTCTTTCTAGCTTTTTAACCTTTGATCACTGAAAGAATATAGAGGATAATGACAGCCAGTTTTCTGGTAAGGATGAGTGTGTATCACTAATGTAATGTGTTACACTAAAGTTCTAAATTAAATGAGTAAAAGCAGAGTGTTCATTTCAGGTAGTTTTTTTATAATTGGGAAAGATAGCATGCTTTAGGAGTTATGAAATCTCTGTACTTCAGCAGGAGAGACAATCTTAAAATTTGTGATACTATTAAACTATGTACAGCAAATAGTTATCAGCCAAAAAAAAAAGGCAAAAAGCAGGGTAAATTGCTAGATGTGTTTCAGGTCCTGTTGGATAAAAAGAACTACAATTTTTATTTAATAAAAAAGGAAATAAGGTCAGAATTTTTCCAAAGCTGAAAGGTGTTGTCATGTTCAAAGATCTCTCCCAATAAAATTGGGTTGAACTGTTCTTAATGATGTCTTTAATAAAGTTGTATGGTAAATCCATTATGCAGCATCATGTTGTTGCCATGCAAGTTTTCATCTGTGATCTGTAGGACGGACATTTCAGGACTAGTTCATGCAGGTATCTAACAATATAGTTTAATGAACCTGAGAAATACTCCTGTAAAAATAGTCAGATATACCTGACTTCTAAAAATCCTTCCCAGTCTGGTTGTGATCTTTGCAAACTGACAAAAGTACATTGAATAGCTTATCCAAATAATAAGCTGGATGTGTGTACCCTTAAGAGGTCTTTTGCTTCAGTTACTGAATTCGCCTTTCTCTGAAATTTGAGATTATACTGAAAATAAGACTTCTGTGGCCATGTAGTTGTAATCATTGGGGATTTGTCTAGAGTTATGGAAAACAGCTAATTATCAGAGTCAGTTCATCGATATTTATTGGATTTGTATTGGAAGAAAGGGTTCTTTATCCAGCTGCTCACAGAAGGTGTCTGAACAAAAAGACCAAATTGTAGGAAAAACTTTTGTTTTAAATTGAAAGTCAGTTTTAGGTTTGGATATGAAAGTTCTGTAGGTTCTACTTTCATTAATTTTAAATGGTTCTTGCGTTAGCTCATATTTGGCGGCTGGGGAAACGTTTTCAGTTCTGTGTGTTCTACACATGAGGAATAATTAGATTTGCATACAGAATTTCACCACCACTTGGTGGCAGTACTTGGCTTCAAAAGGACTTGTTTGTGAGCAGATAAAGTGACTGATTCTGTAAAACTATAGGTTAAGGGGCAGTAGATTTGTTTTAAAATTTCTAAAAGTTAGTGATATGTTTTAGAAATAAAAGTACTTTTTGTTTAATCTACTGGAAGGATTTGCATTTGTATGTCTCTATGGAAAATCTAGCTATCATGTCTAATATGTAATTTAGAGTATTTCTTGTGTTAATATAGTATTCTCAGAAGATGTATTTAATGTTCCCCTGTTGAATTATTTTAACATTTACTTCTAGCATTTTACTTCAATTGAGTAGTATACTTCAAGTAATTTTAGAAGATAAAATTTGCTTCATTATAGTGTTCTTCATAATGTTGTCTTTTGCAGTTAAGTAGATAACTGCCTTCTTTTTTTGCCTTCTGAAATGTTCTCTGCATTTTCACTTTTTTATTTATTGATATAAATTTTAGGAAAAGATTCCCCAGTAGATTTACTGTCAACAAAGCTAGTAAAAGTTTGTGCCCTTGCTCATAGTTGTTGCTGGGTGCTAGCCTTTTAAACTGGATAATGAAATTGTTGATAAAGTGTGAAAGAAGGAATGTGGGGGAGTGGAGGAAGGCAGGAGTTACTTAAATTGGCTTTGCTGCAAAGAAAAGCATCATTCCTATGCTGTCAAATTACTGTGCTATACATATGTCTCTGTGTTCAGACTATTTTGTCCTCTCTGCAAGCCAGAATCTTCTGCAATGACAGTAGATCTTTCATTTTAGTATTATCCCCCATGTAAGGACAGCAGTGGTGAGACCAGAGCCTAGAAGAATGCAGGTACTTTCCTAAACATCTGCTCTTTGTGAAATGTCTCAGTCGCTGTGACTGCAGTTAGAACAGCATTTCTGGAGGGAGTGGGTTCTATGAGGAGGAAATATTTTCATTGTCTTGCCTGAAAAGCTGACACTGAGTGTCAGCAACCTTAGGCCCCTCTAAGATGTGACATATCGAAAAGGCATTGAAGTAAAACGTGGCATAGAAGAGGGATTCATGCTGTGGAAAGTCCTAAATTGTAGAAAAACTAAGAGAAAATGAGGTGGGGCTTGGGAAATGCATGTTTATAAACTTGAGTGTGATAATATTTTTAGCAAGACAACTGTGGAAAACAGTAACACTGGAAGGGAGAGGGGCATCAAATTATAGTTTTGCTGTGAATATGTCTACATAACCTAGGATAGAGAGAAGGCGCTTTTGCTGTATACCTCATTATTTTTGTGTAATTTTCTTAAATTGCCAGAATGATAAATCTGAAGTTAGCAGTTGGAAACTTTTTTAAATGAAAATACTCTCATGTCTGTATTGCTGATATTTTGAAATGAAAGAAGAAAGTGGATAGTCTGAGCATATGGATCACAACCCTTAATTTTTTGGCAGCCTGATACGAATATTGTCTTACAAGAAGGATGGGAGTAGAGCTTTTATTTATATACTGTAATGAGGAAAAACTTAGTTGTTTTGTAATGCTGATGGTTAATAAAATAACCCATTCATTGCATTGTGTCTAGATAAAAGCAATTTTTGGTACCATACCTGAGGTTTAAGAATAAATACATTTGACTGAAAAACACAGGTAGTGGTGATGAGAGAGATGAACAGTATTTTTTCAAACATTTTGTTTCTTTAGAGAGGAAAAAAGGTGTGAGCATGTGAGATTGACATAAAGGAAAATAATGTATCTATGCATGTAAAAGCACGTAAAGGAACAGTTTTAGAGAGAAATAGTGTGTGTTATCACAGAGCATTAAGTCTGTATTTTTCGAACTTCTGTCTCTCTTACTGGAATGCTGCTAGTCATTACCATGTATGTCTGCATTTAGGAAAATTCAGTATTTGTTTGTAGTTCTCATCTTTAGTAGAACTAATGGCAGTGCAATTCAAACCCAATACCACTAACAACCCAAAACAAAGAGCTGCAGGAGTGTGGAGACTTAAGTACTTGGCTGTCCTCTGTGAACAGGGTTGTGGAGGGCCGGCGGCATTTATGGAAGCCTGTGGAGTTGCCAGACAGCAACTGTGACTGTTCTTAAGTTACCAGATTCAAAATCTTGGTTTTCTGTACTGGCTAGGCATCTTTTAGAAATACCTAATTCACTTTGAAAAGTCTCTACCAATGAAACCATCTTAAACTACTGCATTTGCACTTACAACTGGAAGAGTATTTTTTTTAAAGTCATAACATTTGATTCTTCTGACACTTAAGTTGTATTGTCATTTGTTTGATTGACTTCACTATTGAATTTTAGCATGATGCATCCCATTGTGACAAACTGGTTTGTTTTCCGAAGCAAATCAATATTAGAGGAATAAGATTAAGAATGGTCGGTGGCAGTAATGGTATTCTCTTCTATGATGTCTGAATTGTAAGATGGTCATTCTTCAGTTGTGTACTGTTTCCTTTCACATGTGAGATGTTAAAATATCACTCTTAAAGATTTTAGACCAGAAATCAAGTTTCTGAAATACTGACACTTGTAAAGAAGTTTTTTCCTTCCAACATTACGCACAGCTTTGAAGCAGTTTTTTCATTAGAAACAAAATTTCAAGTAAACAAACTTTCTGAAGAAGTGTGCTTCAGGTTTGATGTTCTCAGTACAGTCTTAATGAAAAGACAGGCTGCTTTTGTGTGATGAGTCCTCTCTAAAAAATTGATGTTCACTGTGATAAAGTTAAAAGGATAGACTGCGTCATCGGGCAAAATGGAAGGAGGCGTCTCTTTAGTCCTGTGCTATGATATACTTACGTTCTCTCTGGTCTGTTGTTGCTATTAAACACTGAAAAGCACTTCATGCCTTTCACAAACTCAATCAAATTCTTGGATCTTAATTTTTCAGCTCCAGTGTGCTTTCAAAGGTGTTGTAAACGTTTGTAAAATAAATTGGGTTTTGTAACAGAAACTGACAAATCTCTAACCACAACTACTAGTAGGCAATAACATAGTACACTTAGTACTGCAGTGTAAGCTTTAATGAAGTAGTATTGCATGAAGGCAGTGCTCTTAATTTGGTGTGTTATCATTATGAAATAAGAACTTGGAAGTGTCGTAAGCCTACAGATAATAAATACAATTAATAATGTACATAGAACAATGGAATTAAGTACATTCCTATCAAAAAGAATTATTAATGAACAGAAAGTGGACAGCATAGATCTGATGACAGGAAGGTTGCATCTAACCTGAATTACTGAGTGACCTAGGAAGCTTGCTCAGAGGGATTACTGAATAATTATGTTAATATGCAATTATCACCTCATTTCTTCTGTAGTAACCTCAAGATGTAGTGTAGTAAGGGTGTTATAGCAAGTGCTGATAGTTTGCAAAAATACTGATGTTCAAGATTTTTGAGACAATAAGATTAGCTTAAGGCGTTTAAATGATGATCTGTCAGCTTGAAGATAAATCTGACTTTAGATTTTTTTTTAATGCTTAGACTATCTGGCCACAGGCAATCATATCTGCAGAACTTATTATGATTTTAAAAACTGATATTTTATGAAGAAAAACAATATTAAAAATATGTAAATTTAAAAGTACTTAAATACGGACGGAATGTGGCTTGGTCGGCTAAATAATTGGTTGTTCTCTACTTTTGAGTATTAAATAACTCCTATATAAGAAATAGCTTATCATGTAAACTAGGAATAACACTGTTAATTGCACTACAGTCATTCTAGGCTTACCTGAAATAATTGAATTTGGCTTAGCCTTTTAGAAAAAATGTGTTTCAAATATATGAGCCTGGAATTGTGTATGCTTGTGTAGACTTTTTGAGCATTGCCATTTTTACACCTCTATATCTCCTAGGTATATTGCGCTATGTGCTTAAATAAAAATCACCTCAACTATATAGTGCTTGCCTTAGTAGCACTATTTGCAGAAAAATTAAAAGTTTGATCCCAGAGTTTAAATTTTCAAATACACTAAGTAAGAATTACTGTGTATTTTGACAATTAATAATTTGTGTATTTCTGATATAGTATGGAGAAGATAATTTTAAAACTATGATGGAAATACGCAAAGAATATTGCATAGCTTTGGTTATATCTTAGTTGTTCCCCCCCTGCCCTGAGAGTGTTCAGATTAGGTAGTGTTTCAGATTGGGTGTTGTACTTTCTGAACATTACAAGCGAGATGATAATGTTTCCTTAAAACCAATGGCATTATGTGGAATGTTTTCTTGCATGTGTCTAGTTACACCTGTCGTTGTTCCTGCATAAATTTCTACACATGGAGTTGATAATATAAATGAAGTATTGTGTCTTGTCTCAGTGTCGTCACAAGACTCTAAATTACCGGAATTTAGAAAGATATTTTACATGCTTTCTGTAATACCATGCTGTTAAAACTGCTAACTTTCTTCTTGTCCTGCACATAATATAGTGAATTGTACCACCCTGATAGCTGGAAAAAATGTGATAATTAGCAGAAAATTATTAAAATGTAACAATGGTATTATTGATACAGTAAGCATTTCAGACTTGATTTAAAGACTGAAATCTGTAGGGACAGCTGTATTACCATAGAAGACTTCTAATCAGATCCATATGGAATAGCTCACAATCTCCATAAATACACAATATGGAGTCTCTTACAAGATTGCATGGTGTAACGTTTTAGATATTGCTCATGATAACTCTGAAGAGAGTCTCAGTTTAAACTGATGATATGGCGCCCTAGCCACCTTTTTAACTTAAGCTTTAACACTAATATTTAGTGTCAGTATGGTTTTGCATGTAGAGCAACATGGTTTTGTCTTCATCACATCATAAACCCGTGAAAAGTTTTCAGGAGCCATTCTGTTAATGAGGGTTGCAATCTCCAAGCAGGCACGATATTCTCAGTTTGCCTCCCTACTGTTCGGGGCGTACCGATGAAGTTGCTTTAAATGGGAAGCGTCTGTTCTTCCTCTGAACCCCTCACACCAGAACAGATGGGTGGAACTTGGAACATGGAAGGTTTTACCTCAGAGGTGGTAACAGTGAAGCCACTCATTAACACTGAATTTACCACTTCGTTAGCAACGTTGCTTCCTGTTGAGAAAAGCTAATATAGGCTCTCAGATTGACTGAGCATACATTTGTCTACCTCTGCAGTAATAAAATGAGGAAAACACACATCTTTCCGGCAAAATTGACTTACTATATTTCTTCTAAACTTTTTGTCAACATTTCTATACTCTGCTGCCTGATACTGTATGAAGCTTACACCATTCAGTTGTAAAATTGTTGGAGCTGTTGTGCATCCTTGGACCCTTCGCTTCTTTTAATTGACTTTTGTGTTACTGATTCTCAGAGCATGTTTGCACTGCCTATTTCTAACTTGTGTATGTGATGTAAAGACTCCTGCTGGGTGGTGCATTATCACCATTTTAGGGTGATAGGTTTGAATGTGATCTTATTGGAAGTTTTTATTATGATGGAAAATGACCTGTCCCAAAACAGCAAAGAAATGCAAAAATGGAAAGATGAGAAACTGGGATGTCTAGCAGAATATTTACATAAGGGTATGTTATAGATAAATAATACAATAAAATATTTCATACATTTTAAGCATTTACTATGTGTCTGACGAGTGTTGCTGTATTTCGGAATTGGCTAGTTCAGTGATTGAGTAACAAAGGAAATGGGATTTTTAATGGCAATTTTTTTCATTATATTTGTACTCCAAATATAGTTACTTTTCAAAATAGTAAATAAGTTGTATTACATCAGGATTTGTTTTTACAAACTGAAAGGAGGTTAAAGTTTTTGGTTTTTTCCTTTTGCTGATTTGAAACAAAAGCAGCACACTAACAGAGAATTTCCATGTGGCCTTAGCTAGCTTTGAATTGTGTGGGTAGCTTTCATAATGTTGAATTGAAAAACTAACAGAAATACTGGACTGATTTTAGAGTGTGATGTATAAAGATGAAAG
The DNA here is from genome assembly GCA_013400195.1 of Aramus guarauna. Classification (NCBI taxonomy): domain Eukaryota; kingdom Metazoa; phylum Chordata; class Aves; order Gruiformes; family Aramidae; genus Aramus; species Aramus guarauna. The sequence continues at coordinate 150,461 of VXBL01006379.1, forward strand.
TGGTGTTGTTTAACCGGCTTGTTTTTTCTCCTTAGGAAAAAAGGATGTCAAGCGTGGTCTTCCTTGATTTCCATGAAGGACCATTGCAGGGAGCCATGAATGTTAGTTGTGAGTTGTAACATCTTAATTCAAAGAGTCTAGGTAATGACTGCTTTTAACTGAGCTCTATTCAAAATGTTAATTAGTAACTGAAACTAAGCATGTGATGGCAGGAATCAAATCTCCCAAAAGATCAAAGTGAATAGTACTCTTTAAGGGTAAAATATGTGATTTCTATAAAATATAGACAGATGTTTCCAGCTCCTAGATGAGTGTTATAATGCCTTATGCTTTCTGTGTTGTGAGGACCCATATAAGAGGTAAATGCCAGGGTAGACTTAAGTTCACAGTCCTGTTTATTGCACACTGATTTTCATGTGTAGGCAATTCATTTGTGCTCAGTAAGCATTGGGTAGATGATTTTGTGTATAAATGAAAGTTGCGTAGAAAGACATATTTATGTACACAAGGCCTCCCAGAGGGAATTAATATGTAGTAGTTCTCTGTCCTAGTAAATACTATTATTGTCATGCTCTGGATTCAACATGGTGATTTCCTCTGGTAGGTAAATCCTATTTAAATGTTTCTTTTTAATTGTGGGGGTGTTTCACCTTTGAGAAGATGCGATTTTATTTGCTTATTTAAAATGGCCTTATAACATAATCAGGATCTGATTGATTTATTTTAAAGCGAGTAGAGCAAGAGAAGGGAATGGGAACACATTTAACTTCTTCAGTGAGTTTCATCCTTTGCTATGACTGTTGGTAATCAGATGTTTAAAATCAGCTTGGTTGTGTTTTCTCCTTTAATACCAAAGTAAGTATTTCTGCAAGCTTCTGCATAGCATCAGGTCACTTGTATACAAGCACTTTTTTTCATAGCGATACCCTGAGATAGGTAAAGATATTTTTTTTTCTAGGTGCTAAAGGGAAGTATGGGTTTAAAAAAATTTACTAAAATGAATAGCAGATGTCTGGGTAACCTTTACTCCTAACTTCTTTTGCTTCTAGAAAACAATTAAAGATAAACTCTGTGTACAGCGTATTAGCACAGTTTTTGACAATCTCATTTCCCCCATCTTGCTTGTGTGTAGGTGCTCAGCCTTTTTTGAACAGGACTGGATACTGGGCAGTGACTAGTTTGCTGTATGGTTATTAACATAGTATAGCAAAAAAGTATAATTTTTTAAAATTGATTAACCTTAAACATGTCTTGAATAAAAAAAAATTGTCTTGAATAAAAAATATATTTTTAACAAGTTAAAAAACTATTTTTAGATTTCAGTGTGAAGGATGATCCTGAAGAAAACTGTAAATTAAAATTCCCATTATACGTTTGTGTGATTGCCTGATTCTTTTCTTGTTTGTTTTTCTAGTATAAATGTACTTAATGGACAGACCAGCAATATGGATGATTTAGAGATAAATACTGACATCACTGGTGCTAAAGAAGAAGAAATCCTATGTGATGATAATTTCATATCTGAGGAAGAAGGTGGCATTCCTAAACCACAAGAGAGCGACACGTCATTTCAGAAGAACAATACATTGACTTTGCCTGAGGAGCTATCGAGGGACAGATCTGAAAAAGCCTTAAGTGGAGGCCAGACTTCTCTATTTATACACACTGGTGCTCCTACTGTTTCTAGTGAAAACTTTATCTTGTCTAGAGGAACTGCTGTTAATGGACCAGTTTCACACTCCACCTCAACTAAGACTTCCATTATGAATAAAGGCAGTGCTTCATTAACCGCTGGACAGCCTGTAGGTCATCACACAGATTCCTGCTCAACTTTGACAGTGGTTCATGATCTTCAGCTGCCTGCAAAGAGTACAACACAGAAATCAAATCAGCACCAAGTTTTATTTTTGTTACCCGATGTAGCACATGCTAAGAACCTGACTCATTCCATTAAAAATCTACCTACCTCTGCTTCGATTGGTTGTGATTCACAAAAATCAGTAGGAAATAGTGTAGATAGCACTTTAGTAGGCCAAGTAGAAGTTTGTGAGGATGATAAAAATTTACTAGTAAAAGATGATTGTGTCGATACATTAACAGGCATTTCCTCAGGTACGGTTGGTTTCAGATCGGGATGTGATCCCAGCTGGGATCCACAAAAAGAGTTTATACAGTTTCTTATGACAAATGAAGAAACAATAGAGAAGTCTCCCATTCACTGTAAAGTAGGCTTAGAAAAAAAGCGGAAAAGGAAAATGGATGTTAGTAAAATAACACGCTATACTGAAGACTGTTTTGGTGATACCAGTTGTATTCCTAGTAAATCAAAACTATTAAATGTTGACGACTTAGAGCAGAATGAGGAGCTACAAATAGTAGAACCGCAAAAATATTCATTGAGTAAAGTAAAGCCTGAATCCACAGATGAAGAGCTGGAAGCTGTTGATGCTATTCAGCAGCTCATTTATAGTCCCACTAGTAACTGTGCAGACGATACTTCTCCTGTTCACACTAGCACTTTTCTTTCCAATACTTTAAAAAATAAATGTGAACAGAATGATTCTGAATCGCCATCTACTTTCAGTACTGATGAACCATCATTTTATCCCTGTACAAAGTGCAATGTGAATTTTCGGGAGAAGAAACATCTGCATAGGCATATGATGTACCATTTAGATGGGAACAGTCATTTCCGACATCTCAATGTTCCCAGGCCCTATGCATGTAGGGAATGTGGAAGGACATTTCGAGATCGTAATTCGCTTCTTAAACATATGATAATTCACCAAGAAAGAAGGCAGAAGCTGATGGAAGAAATCCGTGAGCTGAAAGAGCTTCAGGATGAGGGTAGGAGTGCACGGTTACAGTGCCCACAGTGTGTATTTGGTACCAATTGTCCCAAAACGTTTGTGCAGCATGCAAAGACCCATGAAAAAGATAAAAGATATTATTGCTGTGAGGAATGCAATTTTATGGCTGTGACAGAAAATGAACTGGAATGCCATCGAGGGATCGCTCATGGAGCGGTAGTCAAATGTTCAATTATTGGTAGCGACATGTCCCAGAGGAAAACACAGAAAAAGGCGTCCTTGAAAGATCCGTATTTAGGATCCTCAAAAAAATCATCAACGTATATGTGTAAGATGTGTCCATTTACTACTTCAGCTAGAAGCATTTTAAAAAAACACATGGAATATTTGCATCCAGCGTCATGCATTGATCCCTTTGGTAGCCATCTTAGACTAGAAAAAAGAAAAGGCAGCATAATAGAAGAATCTTTAGATTTTGGTAGCAGGACAAAACAGTTGATGAAACAATCTTCTACTTTTCCAAAGAACTCTGTTTTAAAACAGGATGTAAAAAGATCATTTGGCTCTACTTCACAGTCCAGTAACTTCGCAAAACTTCACAAGAGACCCTACAGGATACAGAAGGCTCGGAAAAGCGTTTCACAGTCATCTGTAAGTGTGTGCAATCTAAATGCTACAAACAAGACCTTTTTGATTAGAAATAGCATTGAACAGAAACCTAAATGTTTTCATCAAGCAGCAAAGCAGAAAGCTAGTGTCAAAACAAGCAGTAATTATTTATATAGACACAAATATGAAAACTACAGGATGTTTAAAAAATCTAGTGACTCTTACCCTTTGCATTTAAAAAAGGAAGAGTCGAACTCTGTCGGTTCTTTGCATTTATTTTCTTCTTCAAGTAGACCCCGTAATAATAGTTTTGTCATGGATTCAAATAATCTTGATTGCAAAAGGGCAGAAGGCTGTAAAGATCGTAGGCATGTAGCTGTAAAAAGAGTGGTTAAAGAATCCAAGAGGGAAGGCTCTGTTACAGGAGATGATTTGGATTGCTATCCAGATTTTCTGCATAAAATGACTGTTGTTGTTTTACAGAAACTTAACTCTGCTGAAAAAAAAGACAGCTATGAAACGGAGGATGAAAGTTCATGGGATAATGTTGAACTATGTGATTACACTACACAGTCTGTGGAGGATGAAACTTACAGTGATATTAATCAGGAGCATGTAAACCTATTCCCCATATTCAAAGGTAAAATGGAAGATCATGAAGCTGGTGATAAATCTTCACTTAGTTATGAGCAGAATGATGGCTTTTATTTTGAATATTATGAAGATGCTGAGGGTAGTAACTTCCTGCATGATTTGCATGATCCTCAGAATTTAGAAAATGTAGGATCAGCGTTGCCAAAGCATAATTCAGTTTTCCATTGGACTGATTTGTCACTTGAAAAGAAGTCCTGCCCATACTGTCCAGCAACCTTTGAAACAGGTGTTGGATTGTCCAACCATGTCAGAGGACATCTTCACAGAGCTGGCCTAAGCTATGAAGCCCGTCACGTTGTTTCACCAGAACAGATAGCAACAAGTGACAAAATGCAACATTTTAAAAGAACTGGAACAGGAACTCCTGTTAAACGTGTTAGAAAAGGTAAGTTGTTTGTTGGGTTTTGTTTGGGTTTTTTTTTGGTTTTGGTTTTTGGGTTTTTTTTAATTTGGGTATAAGGTGAAGGGAACAAAGGGATTTATTGAGCACTAAGCAGGACTTGCTTTATCTTGTAAAGCCTCTCTTCTTGTCCTTGTGATTTGCTATCGTAATGTTTACCTGTATATAATTGTCAAAACCCATGAAAATTATTTTCTTTCTAGCGATTGAGAAATCTGAAACTTCCTCTGAGCATACGTGTCAGCTCTGTGGAGGCTGGTTCGATACTAAAATTGGATTGTCTAATCATGTGCGAGGACACCTGAAGAGGCTTGGCAAAACCAAGTGGGACGCACACAAGTCTCCAATCTGTGTTCTGAATGAGATGATGCAAAATGAAGAGAAGTATGAAAAAATCCTAAAGGCTTTGAACAGTCGCCGCATTATTCCCAGACCGTTTGTTGCTCAGAAATTTGCATCAAATGATGACTTTTTATCTCAGAATGTTATACCTCTTGAAGCGTACCATAATGGCCTAAAGACTGAAGATACATCTGTGTCTGCATCAGAGGAAGAAGGGCTGAGTTTCCTAAATGAATGTGATGAAACAAAAGCAGTACTGCATGATGGGAAAAAAAATCAGTCACTTACACTGATAGAACTCCTGAAAAATAAGAGGTTAGAAGAAAGGAATCCTGATATTTCTCCTCAAAAGATTCATAATCAAACTGCAAGAAAGAGGTTTGTTCAGAAATGTGTTCTTCCATTAAATGAAGACAGTCCATTGATGTATCAGCCACAAAAAATGGACTTGACTATGCAGTCAGGTAAGAAGATGTTTCTAGCTGTCTCAACAACATTTACATTTACAAAGAATCCTTTAATTCATAGAAAACGTACAAGGGCAGAGCACTTTATTTGGGATTCTGTTCATTTAATTTTTGTTTTATTTCCAGAGGACACTGGCTGCGAGAGGTAGCACAGCAAATTTTTCTGACATGTCTTTCCTAAAGTGAAAAAAACCCTTAGCAGCACTGAGGGGTTTTTGCATGGAACACAGTTCCTGTTCTGCATATGGCTGGGCAGACAAATTCAAAGCGGACACAAAATGAGTCTCAGTAAGGAAGAAGACACATCCTGCAATAACAAGTTGAAGTGTCCATGCATATTTGGTAAACTAACAGTTCTGAAATGTTTGGGCTTGTAACCCTGTTTCTGGGCATTAAAACAGCTGATTTGGGAACTACTTTGTTTAAATCTTTGAGGTTTGTGCAAAGTAGCATTTGCTCAAACTAACAGAACTGTTGATACCATTATAAATGCATAATATTTCAAATTGGTGAATCACTGTCAACTAATTTTGATGGGCTTAGGCAAACATACTCTTACAACGTAGATTAATTCTAGTTTGTTTTAAAATTGCGGCTGCTGTGAGAAATTGGTGCTTGCTTAGAGCCTGTCTATCCTGAGCGAAGACCTATGCTGGTTCAAGCTTTGTTGGAATGCAGTTGTAGCCAGCAGATTTCTAATGCACAGCCCCTGACCGATGCGGACAGAGATTGCCCCTCCATTGAGAATTGTGCTAATGAAACAATTCTATAATCAACTTCCTAGATACTCTGTATATGAATAGAGCAGGGTTTTAGAATGATGTTTTTAACCTACTTGTCACATAAGAGCCATTTCTAGTCTTGTGAATTCTTACAACATCCTTTTTAATGTGTATGTAGAGCTTGCATTTACCTGTTTCTTGTTTGGATACCACCTTATAATGCTGCAGGATTCTTTAAATTGAGGAGCAGGATCTTATTTTTATACCCTTGACTTTTTTGGTTCCGTTGGTTTTCTTGTTATTACCCAGTGCAGGTTAGTAAAACTGGCAGTGCCTAGTACTTTTTCACCTATATTCTTGTCTTCCTTTAAACAACTAAAACCAACAACAATCCAATGTTCTCAGAAGTTCTTTTAGGGGACTACAAAAGAGTGGCAATCAATTTCATAACAAAGGTGGCTTTCAAAAATGACATAGAGGTGGAACAAAATTACATTTAATGTCTTCTGGACGTCTGTGCTTGTCCCTTAAACCAGGAGATTGCTTAATAAAGGAAGTGTATCTTTGACAGGCTTAATGATTTGAAAAACAATGCTAAAGGAATAATAGTTTGCCAAACCTGACAGTGTGTATTGCTTTCTGTTTAATATTTACTGCTGAACACTAGGTAGCACCTCTTTGGTTGTGATGAACAACCAGGTAAAAATAAACATACGCTTGCATAGTACTAACAGTTACGAATGGGGCCCTATAATTGTCTTGTGGCTGAGGTAACAGAATTTGACAACTAACGCACTGTGCCAGTTGAGTTAATAAGAAAATATTTAACATCAAGTTGAAATTCTTCTGTTTTTCCTATAAGGCAAATATTTCTAATTCTGGTTTTAGCTTTTAAAAAGGTTTTTACCAACCAAGTGTTCTTCTTCTGTAACTTGCCTGAAAAAACAGCATGTCTTCTGTGGGCTGCTGGAGAATAGGATTCTTTCTTTCCTGCAAACAGAGGCTTTCCAACTGAGTAATTTTAGCTTTTTTGTTTATTCTTCTAGTAATTTATTAGTAGAGAACTTGAAATATTAGTTGACCAAAACAATAGATCTTTGGTAAAATGAAGGGAGAAACATTCTGGTGAAGTTGTGCAGGGAGTAAGTTATAATGGTTTCTTTGTCTGGTAAGTGAGGAGTTCAGTATTGTTTCACTGTTTTCCTGTGATAAATAGCATGTTGCTTTGTTGATCATTTATTTAGCACAAAGATTTTAAGCAAAAAAACTTGAAATCATTAACTTTCATTATCGATTGCGCATCTAAAGTAATGAACAGAAAATGCACTGAACAAAATGTTTTGTCTAACAGCTGTTCAGTGGTGTGTTTTACCACCTTTTTCTCCGAGCCTTCAACAGCAGCCTAATTTAGTATTGAGTTCTTCAGTCATATGGGTAAAACACTTTTAATTACCACTTTGTCAACTAGACTTTTAAAATTCTCTTTACTGGAAATGTTGCAAGCTCTGAAATTTCTCAACAGAATTGTGCTATTCAAATTGCAAGATTGTATTTTGGGATTAGACCTTCATTATGTGGAGATCTGTAGGAGCTTGATAGTAGGTATTAAATGCAGAGTAGCCTAATGGCTCAAGTTGCCTCCTTTCTGTTCTTTTTCAAATAACACGGTTTGGCTTAAAGCACTACATGGAAAACTAATAACGGTTAACTTGGATCCTTCTAATATACTAAACAATTGCGTCAATGCAGTGAATATATTTTAAACCATCTTTATTGCAGAAAACTTTTTACAACGCTTTGAGATTTCATTTTTTGAAGAGAGAACTGGATTATAGTTTTCTTTTGAATGATAGGTATGCCTGTGAAGCTTAGAACGTGTGTGCATTGCAATACGACGTTTACAAGTGCTGTTAGCCTGTCCAACCACTTACGCGCTTATGCACGAAAGAAGAGTGCTGGACTTTTGACTGGGACAGGTATGTTTTGTTACAGATGTAAAAGCAAGTCTGTCTATGATACATTTTCTTCATCAGACTGGACAAAAGCATATGTTAATTCAAAATAATTTTGAAACTTCTGCTGGTAAACAATTTATTTGCCATAAAACTTCAGCAACTTGTAAAAAAAGGTATGTTGCTGTTGTCCACTCTCATGCCTGATTTTCATTCTTACTCATTTATTTTGGATCCAACACTTAAGGTATGTAAGCAAAACTAAGAGGTGGTCGCTTAAATTCATTCTCCTACAATATCACAACTTCCAAACCAGCTAGTTGGCCTTCTAATGAAGTGTTTAAAAGTAACTCAAAAATGAGAAAGGGGAAAAGGGAAAAAAAAAAAAGAAAAAGAAAAGAAAAAAAAAACCCCACACAATAAATCAACAAGTAATTTTTACAATCTAGTTTATATAATAACAAAGAATACTGTAGTTGAAATAGAAAAAGCAAGTAAGCAAGTTATTTTACAGTTTGTGTATTTCTAACAGCATCCTGTATGTAGTTGGTTTCATTTCTTGTTTGGCTCACAACCCAAAAACTACCTGGTCTGACATGGAGTGAGTAGTACAGCATTTGGCACTGCTATTAAGATTTTTTTTATTAAAACACACGTCACTTTCAAATTCCTCTAATATTCCATGTTTTGACTCATTTCCAGAGACCTGCAGTTTGCTTGGCTGTAGGCAATTTCTGAGTTTACTTGGATTATTGGTGAGATTAGTGGGACTTCATATGATAGACAGCAAATTGGGGAGCAGAGGTGGAATATAGTGAGGAAAATTTGGAGATACAAAGTCTGGAATATTCAGTGATTAAGAAGGGCAACCATCAGTTTTCTGTGTCAACAAGCACAGACTTTTACATAATGCTTTGGAAAAATGCCTTTTTTTTTTTTTTTTTTTAAATCTGCAGATGTAATTCCTTATGCTAAGAATGACAAACTGAGTTTCAGGCCTTCTCTGCAGAAGGCTAAAAGGCATATTTTTACAAACTTGGCCTGTGGCTGCCAGGTCTTATGTTATACTAAATTATTGCTATAACAAAGTAGATTTAGAAGGAACTCAGCAGATGCAGTAATGTCCTATATGAGGGGTGTACGCCTTTAGTGATTCTGAAAGTTTTCATACTTATGCAGTAGAAAGATGATGATAGTGGACTTCATTTACTACTGCTGTGGTTTGATATTAGCCCTGCGGTAAGTTACTTTGCTTATATACCTACTGGTGAAATATTTTTCAATAGCTATATATTAAAGTTGCATGCTGAAATCTTAACAGTAATTCACTGGAGGAGACACTGTGGCAAACAGGATAGTACACAGAGATTGGAACCTGGACAAGCTCCTGGTACCTAAACTTCCCTTTTGCTAAATGGGAAAAGTGAAGGTAGCTTGTTAAGGTGCTTTCAGGGATTTTTGTTTGTTTTCTTCAAGTGTATTTTGCTAGTGAAGTAGTAACATACTTATCAGAATGGTAGCCACTTTCTTTTAAAATAACTGAAAGCAAAGACTGAAAGACTCCTGAGTCTTGTATCATTGGCCCTAGAAGTTTGTTTAAAATTAGGTTAGAAATAAAATTAGGTTAAAAACAAAGCTTAAAAAAATCTTTTGATCTCAGAAGCTGGAGCTGAGACAGATAAATAGCCAGTACGATGTGGATAAAGGCTTTTCACTGAAACCAGTGAGAGTAGCTTAAGTTCTAGCTGTAACATTATGCAACCAATGTATATTTGCATTAACTTAGTCATTACTGTTAAAACTGTTGTAACTCTGCAAAGTTTGTAAACTTTGCTCGTTGACTTTTCATTCGAGCTATCTCAATGCAAGGCTTGTAGACCAGAAAATATGCTTTTAAACAGTGGTTTTATAAAGTGATATTCCACTTTATATTGTAAGTTTTGTGAAGAGAATTATTTCAATGCAAGATTTCACTAGCACACACTAGTTTCAAACTTTGGTTGCACTAGAGAGCAATTGCAAGACATCTTCAGTTTGGCTTCAGCCTGGAACCTGTACGGAGACAGTGAGGATACATTTATACAGGTTCCTTCTGTTTACATTAAGCCTTTCTTGTATCTTCTGAAGTAAACATAGCTACTGAAATCATGTTGGTTGAGTATTTGTCTCAGTTTCTTGCTGTAATTAAATAATTGTATGTAAACATGAATGCTGTAATTTTTTTATTTGGCAATTGTTATGGGAGCTATCTAGGCATTACTGTTTAGTAAGACAAATATGGTAATCTGCATGTCATGAAAGTGAGACCTTTCCTAGTGCTACGTTAGCTTATGTACTAGTCTGCTCAGTTTTTGTTTGTCTGCGTGTTTTTTTTATATTGACTACTGTCATACTGCTTTTCTAGCAGATGCCCTTCTTCAGAGTCAGTAATTTGATCACATTTAGTTAAATCTTACCTTTTTTTTTATGCACCTTGACAGTTTTAGCAGTAGACACAGTTAGGCATAATGGTAAATTTTGCGAATGGACTCAAGAAAAACATCCTAGAAGTGCAACTTTCTAGGCTGTTGGCTGTCCAAGGTTAGTGTTTGTTAAACTTGTGCCTGTCATTACGCAGTATGGATTCACTGTATAGCAAATGCCTGTCTAGGTTTGTTTGGGTAGTTACTTGCTTTTGTATTAGTGCTTGCATGATGGCCTTCAGAGGTCTGGCTGGAACATAATTTTGGTTTGGTTTTTTGTTATGCAGTCCAATTGTGAACAATGTAATGATTTAATCTCTCATCTTGAGTAGATGCTAATCTCCTTTTATAGCTATTCTGATGAATAGCAACACATTGGTGTTTCTCAGAGCATGTGGCAAACTTGCTTCTTTCTTCTGATTATCTTTAGAGCATTGGACAGATCTACACAAAAATCTTCAAAATGCATCTTGCTCTTCTTGGTGCAATTGTATATCCAGCTTCCTTCCTTTTCTTCTCTCTAGGCCTCTCTTCCCCCCTAAAGTCTCTTGATTCTCTCTTGCACCCTGGCTTCTCTTCGTTGACTATTTTCACATACACAGTGTCTTACCAGCTGTCATCTGGGAATCACGAATCACCACTCTCTTCTTCGGCCTTTGCTTCTGTAGATGGAGACTGCTTTTATGGAAATTTGGGAGAGGACAATAAAACACAGAGCAAGGAGTCGGGCCTTTGAGCCAACAGTATGACTGAGGTAGCAGTTCATGCAGCCACTAAGCTTCCAAAATGATTTCTAATTTTGCTTTATTGCTTTAAGATTATAGCTTCAGGAGGTTTACTGTGGAAGCATATGCAGCTGCATCTGAAATCTGAGATCCACTGCCTTGGCAGGTCTTTATTCTATGCTGTTACAGTTATAACTGATCAACCAGCACGATGAGTTAATTTTTAGTATCCTATAAAATCCTTCAGGGAGCAAATTACTGGAGGGTGTTTTTTAATGCATTTTACTGCATTTTTAATGCAGTAATGATGAGGATAGATAGCAAGTGATTGAATTTGAAACATTAGTGAATAAATATACAAGAGAGATAATTCATTATTTTTTACTTTTTAATTGGCAGTGGTTTTAAATGGCTAACTACATAGCTTACATATGCTGTGACAAAAGTAATGAAGTCTGAATAAAGACCCAGCTTCAGTCTTCCTGAAATGAGAAGTGTTCCATGTTGGGGGACATCAAGAAGCAGAGCATGCAAATTAGCATAGATGCACCTTAATTTTGAACCTCAGACCAAATGTCATGACACGAAGGACCTCTAATTGTGACTTTTCTAATTCATGTCTTAGGCATGCTCATTTTTAGCCTCCTATCTCCATCTGCTTGTAGTCTTTCTTGATAAGAGGTCACAGAGGTAAAGAAGGTTTTTATATGCAGCCTTTTTACCTAGCATATATTTTTCTAAACAGTGTGCTCTGAAATTGAGTGCCTCAAGGAGATTCCTCCGAAGTTTGATTGTCTTTTGTTTTAAACAGGTCGCTTCTCTGTCATGCTGTATCATAGGTTTGATGAAGTGGTGTAACTGGTTGTTTACAAAAGTTGTGGGACACCAGGTGGCCAAACTTGAACGAAGGAAACTTCTTCCAGAAAGAATTGGGTCTTTATGGAGAATGAAGGATGATAGTTTGGGAGCTGTGATAGCCACAGAGTAAGCTTTAATGGTTTTAATGGTTCCTGCCTGTCTCTGGCAATTTGCTGCTATTTCCATGTGGCTTACTAGAGCTAAGCCATCTTCAGTGTCTTCCCGAAAGTGCTAAAAACATACTTTTTGAGGCAGTCATGCTTTGTTACAATAAAGGCATTGGAAGAACAGTAACTGAGTTTTGGCCAGAACACGGCTACGCTTTCTCATGGGTGAGGCAATGTTGTGACTTCATGTTTGCAAGCACTTGTAAACATCATATCAACAGAGTACTTATGTGTGTGCATGTGACTTCATTTAAACTCATTACTCTCTGGATAGACAAAACCAAAATTAATGTGGCAGTTACTGGTACACATCTGTGATAATGGGTGTTGGAATTACGGTTTTCATTAGCTTTACGCAGATTTTACTCTTTCTCTGCTTACTTTCCTGCTTCACTGGAGTAACTTCAAAATGTATTTGTGCTGTTTTGTGCCCCCTAAAATGTAAAGGAATATGTTCACTAGGTCAAAAGACAAAGGGAACAAAAAAATACCCCTTGCAGAACATAGGTTTAGTATTCTTATTATTTTCTATCTTTTGTAAGAGCTTCTTGCTTGGGCATATCTACTTCCAGTCTTAGCTAATTTACTCTGAGAATTCATTGAGTGATCGGAAATTTTTTTTTCTTGATGTCTTTTACTGTGATGTTTTCAGTTCTTTGTTTTGTAATTTCTCTATCTAGAGCATCTGTCGTAAATGGCTCAAAGAAGATGCCCATTCTTTTGTTTTTCTTGTTTTCTCATTGTTCTTGGAAAAGGTACCTTTCAAGGAAGTAGAAACTACCTTTCCTGGTACATTATGGCAGTTTGTGTTTGTGTTGCTGTTTGCACAGTAGTTCAGAGTGCGTTTTTCTTAGAAGGTTACACACACACACAAAACCATTAGGTTTCAGGAACTCTGTTGCAGAAGACCAATTCAGGTCTAGTGAGAAAGTGAAAGCTCTCAATGTTCGGGATGCATGTGAGTAGAATCAAATTTCTTGATGGGGATGAATATCTTAAGTTTGCCAACATGAAGGAAATTAGTTCTTGCTTCAAATGCACATAGGCTTCTCTAGAATGAGCCTGCTGTCTACAGGGCTGGGTTTTTTTGGTTTTTACTCATATCGACTGACATCAACTGACTGACATCAGATGCAACTCATGGATGTGTTTGCATTCAAATAATACTGACTTCTGTTTCCCCGCTTCCCATGATGTTATGTGAAATCGGCAATGGCAAAGCTTTTGTTGTAATAACTGCTTTCAGATAAGTCACCCCTCGTGCAAATAGTTCTCTTCTGAGAACGGGTATCTGGGTTTCAGTGTTTTATCTGCTTACATTTCTGGTGACGTTGTTACTTGTGTTCTGGTATGTAAAATATTTATATTACTTGGTAGTTCCTGCAGCCTGAAAGATAGTTAGCTTTTTTCTTCCTAATTGTAAGAAGAATATACTTTTGATGAGAGCATTAAGAATCAAGTTATCTTGGCCGTTTCTCCCCGTGCCCCCTCCCCTGCCCCACCAGTCTCGGGTTACTGCCTTTATATCCAGCCCGCTTTCATTGTTACTGTCAGAAAAAATGCTGTTGAGCCTCATCTTCCTAATGATGGCTTGACCCAGGGTCTGAAGGAAGTCTCTTTAGGTTGGTATCTGCTTTCTACTTGTTTGATTAGTTCTCTGGTACCTTCAAACCTCAAAATTTCATTCTATTTTTTCTAGATACTCTAGGAATCTTTAAATCTGGGGATGGAACTGGGAAATGTCTGGTGTATCTACAAGTTAAAAGTTTGGCTACAGGGTAGAAGCTTGAGAGGTGATCATTTGGAGGATGTAAGAAAACTGAAGGATGCAATCAAGACTATGCATTCTTTAAATCAGCATGTTTTACCTCACCAGATGATGTCTTATGCTTCAGAATACTAAGAGGTTTATTCTCCTGTTTTATATTACAGGAGTCAAAACTTAAAGAAGTGTAACAATTTTTTTTTAATTTACTGTTAAGATGCTTCAGTAGCATAGCATTATGCCTCTTTGGTATCAAGAATGCCACTCGTTACTGTCTTCCAGGTTTCTGTGGAGTTTTAGTGTCAGTGTCTTGTGTTTTGGAATAGAATGTAGCTAGATACACTTCTCAGTTCAAGCAGTCCCAAACTTCTTGTTTTTTCTTGAGCTTTATCAGCTGTTTTCACCATAACAATATTAACTCAGTTTAATACCCTCATCGCCCAACTTTGGCTGCTGCTTAGAATCTCCAGGTTTTGTTGCAGATTCTTCTTAAATCTATTTATGGGGCGTACAGACCTCAGTGCTAACTGAACCCATTTGCTGTGTGTTTCCTGTTCACACACATTATTTTCATACATAGTTTCAAATGCTTAGGCTGAATTTAAAAAGTGGCCTTGCCATCCCTGTTGATTGTCCTAATACCAGCTCCCACTGCCAAGGATTAATATATAGTTTTTGTACAATGTATTAGAATTCAGACAGGAGTGAGGGGGAAGCTGCACTTGAAATTCTTAGAATAAAAGAACAAACTTTTGCTTTATGTTGAAAACAAATGGCCGGTGTTTTATTCAAACTAGAAGTTCTTGATTGTATTAGCTGAAAGCTGCAACTTTGTGAAGTTGTAACTTGGTTGAACATGAGTGGTCTTGTGATGGTACTTGAACTATAAAACAAGTTCCAAGATTTTGACTGCAGTTTATGCATGAAAGGGAATTACCAGTGGTGCTTTGCTTCTGTATAATTCTGCAATAGGTTAGTAGGTGTTTGCTGATATTAAAACAACACTTTAATGCTGAATGTCAATTATGTAGTCTTTTAAAGAGCAAGCACTGTGCTAATCTAAAAAAATAGCTTCATGTGTTTTGCCAGTAAATTTCTCAGAGCACACTGTAATTGTTTTGGATTTACATTATAATTAAATG
Source organism: Aramus guarauna (assembly GCA_013400195.1). Lineage (NCBI taxonomy): Eukaryota > Metazoa > Chordata > Aves > Gruiformes > Aramidae > Aramus > Aramus guarauna. The sequence goes on from VXBL01006379.1 coordinate 165,536, forward strand.
TAGAATAACAAGGAGGTAGATGTCTTTTCACTACTGCTATAGGGGATGCTTACTAAATATCTCTGGTTAACACTCATTGAAGTATCACTTTCACATATGGAAATTTCTCTCTTCTTAGCTTTAGACTGTAAGCAAAAGAAGTCAAGGTCAAGATCTGGAAGCAAGAAAAAAATGCTGCCATTACCTCATAGTGCTGATGAAGTTTACATACTCAGATGCAGGTACATAGGGTTATTTTAATTGAAAGAATGCATTCTTAAGAGCTTGCTAATCTCAGTCATAAGATTTAAGATTGTATCCTGTAAATGTGTTTGATTAAATTGAATAATAAGGGGGGGGAAGCAGTTGCCTATTTTAATTAATTTGAACAAGAGGACTTGAATCAGTCATACTTGGGTATTAGGTTGCCAGCTGTTTAGCTGAAATCTCATTGGTCATGTCTGAGTAATATTCTGTCCTTTAAAAGAAACCTTACGTAAGAACAGCAGACTGTTATTGCTAGTGTTAAAAATGTTGAGTGTAAATTGTATAAACTGCCATTTTTTTGTGATCACAATTACTATAAATGAACTCAGTTACTAAGGTTTTCAGCTAAAATATGTAGAAATAAACCAACAAAATTAAGACTTTCCACTTAATGTCTTTATTTTATAATTTTTCAGTAGCGCTAGATATATCTTGATGGAATAATTTTAATATTTGCATAGGTTTTGTGGTCTGGTCTTTCGAGGACCTTTGTCTGTTCAAGAAGACTGGATAAAGCACTTGCAGCGACACATTGTCAACGCAAATCTTCCACGGACTGGAGCTGGCATGGTTGAAGTCACGTCACTACTTAAAAAGCCTGCTTCAATTACTGAAACTTCATTTTCTTTACTGATGGCAGAAGCAGCATCATAGAACAAGGAAACATTTTAAATTTTAATTGGATGTAAATTTGAAATACTTTGTCATTTTTTAAAATAAATTGCTACACTAAATTATGTTTATAAATGCTAAAGACAGAAAAATAGAGGAAGTGGATTACAGTAACATCAAAACAAATTGAATACTTAACAGTTACAGTAAGTAGTCTTTATATTTTATATAGGGTGGAAGATGTGTTTTTAAGGTTTATTATGTTTTTGTCAGTTACTGTGTTCACTATCAATACAAGACCATTACATGTATGGCAGCCATTTTTAAATTGTTGCACATGGGTACTTAAAAGACAGATTTTAATAAAACAAAGAAACCATGTTCTTCTCTTCAGTGTTACCCAAATCAAGGCTCTGTTTATTCCAAAAAGAATTACATAGTAAAATAAGATATTATTATATTTTGTTTGTATGTATGTAGTGTTTTGTATAATACCAAGAACTGCTAATACAATTTACTCAACTTAGGGCATTAAATATCATGTACTTCATAGTTCAAGAGACTGTTTCATTCAAATAGGGCAATTAGTACTATTCTATCTAGGTGTGTAAGTGTTTTTTTTAAATCACATGAGGCTTTTTGTACTAAAAAGTGGAGGGAAACTTGTTTAAACAAATTTCTAAGAGAAATATGTACATAATACTGGAAATTTGTGGTAAGGAAATATTCTTTACTTCAGTTGCATTTCTCACTGACAATAAAGTGGTGCATCCATGCTACCTCCTACTTGTCAACAAAGATGGTATTTACCCTTATGTTTTTGTATCATAGTAGATTCAATCCAACTTTCTTTATTACAAAGCATCTTTTTGTTAACAAGTTTGTTTCTTTATGATGATTTACTTAAAGTCTGACTTGCTTACAGAAGTTTGCCTCTCTACTATTTTATTTAACACTGTAGAAATGTACTAATAAGCATTGCTCACTACACGGTTAGAGTAGACTTTTCATTTATAATTCTGTTTAAAAGATTGATCATTTTAGAAAATTCGAACACAGATTGAAATGTTTCTACATATGAAGAGAATGTTTACAACTTAAATTTTAGAGCTTGTTTTGGATGTGATTATATGTATGAAAACTGTAACACTATGCTCATGCTAAGGACCTACTTACAGAATTACTGAAATAAATGTGCTGTGAGGATGGAAATATGGTGCAGGTGTCTTGGTCATGATGAATTGTGTTTGTTCATTTAAACTGTCTTCAGAACATGATTTTTGTTTAAATCAAACCAGGTTCCTCTACAAATCAATTTTGTATGCAAGTAACATTTCATTTTCCTCATATAGGGTAACAGATACTGTAGTTAAGCCAAGGATATGCATTGATATTTTCTTTATATGTAAATAAAGTTAAAAGCAGTTAAAACAAGAGGAGTATTTTGGTAGAGTATATACATACCTCACTGCCAGTGAAATTGCTTTCCTATGGTATATCTCCTTACCAGAAAAATCTCTAAATAAAAAGGTTTAAAGAAAATCTAAATGTCTATAATGTGAAGCATTTATTTGCATTGTGTGAATTAAGTTTGTGGAATTGATTTGTCTTGCTTGAGATTAGAATCTTCTCATGATCTTAAGTAAAAGTACATTTACTTGCAATAAACTGACTTGTTCAGAGATGCGATGCATTACATTTGATTGGTGGAAATTATGAATAAATGTCTGTCTTCCTGTATGTGCGCAGTTCAGAGGTAACACGTGAGGCTTGTAGCGTTCCGGTAAAATACATGGGCTGAAAGTACACAGCTGTGCAGGACGGAGTCCTGAGACAAGGCCGTCCTAGCTCCATCAAGGCTATCCTTAAATTTGTGCTATCGGCTGTTCTACTGTACAAGTTGCTACAGATAACTTTAGCTTTTTGGTCAAAATTTATTCCCCCTTTTTTTTTTGTTTTAACTGGAAAATCCACAGGAGTACATTTAAAGGCTGGAGGAAAAAATACTTTAGAGATTTTTAGGAAAGATAACTGGGATGTTGATGTGTATTGCAGACAAATTATGTATATGCAGACTAACAAATTTCTGAATTTGTGGATGATTGTGGGTTTTTTTGTAGGCTGTGACAATGGAAGATTTACAGCAATGTGTTGAAACAGAATAGAGGGAAGTGATCAGATCACCTTGAATGTTTATAATGCTTTAATAGAGTGCTTGTTTACCCTTCTCACCAAAAAAGGTGCTTGTGAGAGCACCATATTTTGTGGCTGTTTAACAGATGAAAAAATCAGTTAAGTGCAAATGATATTAATCTAGTATTGTTAAGAATGCTTGTAAGGTGAAGCCATACTGTGCGGAATTTAGCAGTAGGAAAAAACTCTATTAGATTCATAATAAAAAAAAAAAAACCCTACTTAATTCTATTTAATTCATTGAACCCCAATAGTGAGCTGCTTTGTGTAACACTAAAATGCAAGGTTGTGTCTGAAGAGCAGGGAGCTCTAGGTCTGATGAGTTTCCAAAACGAGATTCTCTTGATGCGGAGCAGGCGTTTGAGTCGCAGGCTTTCTGAGTGGGCGCGCTGGAGCTGCGTCCCCTGCTTGCATCAGATCCGTGACTACGTAGTTTGAAATATATACAGAAGTTCTATAATTTTTCTGATTATTAAATTAATTGCGTATATGGTTGATATAGACTGAATAATTTTTTTAAATAATTATAGAGCACCTGTAAGATTTTTTTTTAGCCTCTGGTCCTCAAGTGGGGCTATTTGTTGTCTTGGCTTCTGTTGTTTGGAAATACAGATCTTCTGTCACTACCTACAAGGAGATAGAAATCTCCCTTTCCAGAGTTCTAGAGATTCTAAATAATCTGGTAGAAGAGAGTTAATTAAATCAGTTGCTTTATCGTATGAATCTCGTGTTTTGAGATGCATGGCTTGAGAGGCTCTGTGGAGGTCTGTGCTGAAGGGCTGGACTTCCAGAATTGCACATGCAAACACGAGTGTTTGTCTGTTTGCTTTGGCGAGATTGTTTCAGGCTGGAGGCTGCAGTGGCCTAGTGATACTGGTTTGGTTCATTTTGGTTCCTTATCACAATCTTGCGTGTTTCTGGAGTTGCCCTAGTTTCTGGTGAAGGTCTCTTAAGTAGCAGCCTCTAGAAAATTACAAAGGACTTTTCAGAATGCTGAGAGAAGCCTGAGAAATTGTAGACCACCACCCCCACATTTTGTAAGATGATTGCCTATATCACCTAGTCCCAGGGATGTTGCCGAATCATCTTAAAAAATTAAAACTCTGTTTGAATTCCTTGAAAAGAGGTTTCTGCAGGACCTTAGAAAGGCGATTGTAAAGGACGTGTGGTAACCACCGCCAAGTGGTAGTGTGTCCCAGCTGAATGCGTGGAAAATGGGAGACGGAGGCACGTGAGTAACAAACGTTGGCTCACCAAGATCTCTGGCCACTTACTCCTGTTTGCCACGTGCTGCTCATGTGGGCGGTGTGAGTTTTAGGTGGACTGCACCCACCAGCCGAGGCAGTCCGGCTCTGCCCGCAGATCCAACTTGTGCTTCCTCAGGGCTCACCCAGGTGTCAGGAAAGGAGCTGCTTCTCCGTGGGAGGGAAGCCGAGGGCAGCAATAGCCAACGCTAGCCCCGGGGAGGGCGAGCCAGCGCCCGCGCTCCAGAGGTGGGGATGTAACAGCTGGGGGTCTGTCCCGGGCCAGACTTCTGTGCCTGAGCTACGTGCCTGCTCAAAGTCCTACCTTAGCCACGCTCAGGGAGATCACCAAGGTCGCTGAGGTAAGTGGATCACAGGAGGATTGGGAGTCGTGAATTGGGGCGCAGAGAAATGCATCCATCCAAAGTTTCCAAAGGTCAGCGTCACGGGACTGAGACGGGGAGATCTGGTTTTGCAAAGCTATTTTGACACCGGTGCTTTTTCTGGGCCAGTTGTGCATCTAGGTTATCCTGCATCTCAGTAGTGCTTTAAAGGGGTTATTCATTAAATCTTCTACCTGATTCTGAAAACCTACAGAAGATAAATGTTGGCTGAACAGATCTGGGAGGATTAACAGCAAATAACAAGTACTTGTTTTTAACTAAATGGTGAGGGCTGTGAGTGAAGCCTGTTTAGTTGAGCACTATGGTTAACAGACTTTTCCACTTTTTATCACAGTAGTTAATGGCCTGGATGGTTTCATATTTAAAAAAAAATGTTTATATAGTTTTGACTTTGTTTTTTAAAAAAATCTTTTTAGGGTGGTACTTATTTAAAAAAGCTGACTGCATTATGATTTCAGATATTTCAATCCACCGTGCTTTGTAGGTGCTGTTGCCTGGTACATGGGTAGCAATTTTGATGTAATGGAAACATTTGGCCGTAGGGCCAGGTCTGTAATCTCTTGCAATAAAATGTTCCTTTTTAACACCGCAGGCTTCTTGGTGTTCTTCCCGTGGTTCGGAGGTGAGCTGCACAGCGTGCATCGCTCAAACTGGGAACTTCCCAGTCTAGTTCCGCTGACACCTTCTGTCCCAGTTGGAAGCTGTTTCTCCCTGCAGCACAAGATGTGCAGTTGCTTCCACACGTACCTGTGCCCAGAGGCCCCTGAAAACCCCCGTGGGTGTGAGTGGTGCGTCCCTGTGCGCTCTGCGGGTCCCCACAGCCTGTAACTGGTGTGTCCCTGTGCGCTCTGCGGGTCCCCACAGCCTGTAACTGGTGTGTCCCTGTGTGCTCTGTGGGTCCCCACAGCCTGTAACTGGTGTGTCCCTGTGCAACTGGTGTGTCCCTGTGCGCTCTGCCTGTAACTGGTGTGTCCCCGTGTGCTCTGCCTGTAACTAACTGGTGTGTCCCCGTGTGCTCTGCCTGTAACTAACTGGTGTGTCCCCGTGCGCTCTGCCTGTAACTGGTGTGTCCCCGTGTGCTCTGCGGGTCCCCACAGCCTGCTGCTGCAGCATGAAAGAATTCAATGCCATGCCACAACCATTCACACTAGAAGAACAAAAATGTAGAAACTGATCAAATTTAGCATAGAAGTTTCTTCTTTGGAAACTCCACATGTTTAAACATTTGATTATTTATCTTTAAGCCAGCAGCAGCTGTGAATCCTGTTTGTAGCTGGCTGTGAAACCCATCCAAATCCATCCTCGCTGCTGTAGCAGCAAATGCTGAAGCTCTGAATCCCATTGTGCTCTTTGAAATGGCTTCAGAAAAGAAGTGCCTGATAAAGCAGAATGCACGCTAACGCCATTAACCTGGGTTTTAACCAAATAAGGAATTGTGTGTCACCCAGGTACGAGTCTTGCTGACAGGAAATAATTCTTTCATCTGTCTCTTCCCTGAAAAAAACAATTGTGTGAAAGTAGGAGAAGGAAAATAGCCTTATTTGGATAAAGATGCAGGGGAAAAAATATCTTTGAAAAACAAACAAAACCCCATAGGTTGAACCAGAAACTGCAAACAAGGGACGACAGCATAAGCCTGAGGTTGACACTCGTTCTGTAGTCCCCGAAATGCAGCTGATGGCTGCGTTTGCTGCGCCGCCAAATCTTCAGGGGTGCGTTTGGGTTCCTGGCAGAGAGGAGGTTAGGGCGAATGTCGTCCTTAGCTGAACAGCCAAGGAATAAGTTCTAACCCCAAACTGTTAAAGAAATAGGCAGTGACAGGGAAAAGAGGCTTTAAATCCGATTTCTTGTGTTGAAAGTCAACTGTACCCATTCCTTTGCCATCTGGAGTATGTTTACTGATGGTCTTTAAGTGCTACGTATAAATCCATAGACACTTGCTCCTGTCATGAAGGAGCATGAGCTGCTTCCCACATATGGCCTGAATCACAGATTTGGTACTGAAATCTGAATTTTTTGGGTTCTGTTCCTGTGGGGATTACCATTCGCTGCCCCCACAAAAATCTCTCATCTGTTTGGCCTCCATCATTTTACAACATTCTCTTCTCATTCAAATCACCTCCGCTGCTAAACCCAGTGTTCTCTGGCTGCAGCTGATCGTGACTGCTAATAAAGGACTAAAGACCCTGACCCAGAATGCGAATGTTCTTCCAGGATCCCAAACTCATTTCTTTGCCCTCAGGCCCAGGTTCCCATCTGGGGACGGTACTTAGCTGCGTCTCACTGGGCTGCTAACCTGACTGTTTTCATTATCTTCATTCCTAGCTTGGTTTGTTTTCCCTTTCCTCAGTTTTTGCTTATATCCACATTTGCTTTTTCTTCTTCATTTTTTGTCTGTCCATTTCTTTAGGACTTTATTTTACCGCTGGCTACCAGTGATGAAGCTTTTTTGGGCAAGTCCTGTAAGTGGTATCACTATGAGCACAGATAGAGTACTGCTTAGTATCCTTAAGAGCACGGCTAATGGCTCGATTTCTGATTTATTTTATATGGAGACAGTAGCCCTCTGTACCCTAAGTGGTGGGGGGACGAGGAGATGTTTAGATTTTAGAGTGACTTTGGAAGACAAATTACACAGAACAAAAATCCCAAGTTATACAATTCGTACCAAACCCGGACTCTCAAATTGACTCCGCTGTTGGGAGCTGAACTCTTGCCTCGCGAGTCACTTTGCAGAGCACGAGCCCGTAAATCTGGGAAAGTGAACAGCTTGTACCACCTTTCTCTTTTGTCTGCATAAAGGTGGGTTGCTGGGTTGTTTGGGTTTTTTTTGTTGTTGGTGGTGTTTTTTTTTTTTTCCCTGACAGCCCTTCTGAAACTGTACAAGTATTTAGAAAATGGAGTATTTGCTTGAATGATTTTTGCAAACGAGCAGCTGGTTAGCTTCTTTGAGCAAAGCAAAACAGTATCTATTAAAAACTGGTAAAAACATATTGGAGGTAAGAATCTCAGCCCTTTTACTAGTAAATGATGAAGTAGCATGAAATTCTTAGGAAATTCAACTGTGATTTCAAATTTAGATGTAGAGATGTGCCAAGAGCATGTGAGCAGCCCCCCGCTACTGCCCGCAGCAAACAGAATCAGCAGCCCACAGGTTTCTGTAATTTCCTGCGCTATGCGGCAGCTGGCAGGGAGGGGTGGGCAGCAGAGGGGGAAGCCCTGCTCCCCAATCGCTCCTGCTGCACCGCGCCGGGGCTGCTGGGCTGGGGAAGCCGTGTGATGGTCCAGACTACATTTTCTCCGGGTTACCCTAGAAGCTGAAAGCAGCCGGTACGTTATACAAGAGTATCTACAGTCTAGATGCATATGATACCTGCTGCTGTGGCAGCCAGGTTCGAAGTGGATAGACCTGTTAGTTTTTTCTCTTTTGAAGCAGCATGTGCTTATCTTGCTGTCATCTGCCAGATTTCAGACGTCTTCCCTACCTTAGCAAACTGCAAATGTCGGTCCTGGCTCTCTAGTGGCAGGCGCTCAGCTAGTGTCCTGGTCTCGGAGAGACGCCCGGATGGCCGCTGAGAGCTCCCCACGCTCGAGCGGTCAGGCCTGATTTTGAATGTAGGTGCTTTATTTCAGCTTTCTGTCTCCGGGGAATTTGCCCAAAGCTGGCAATTCTGCTCTGTTGCTGTTACTACTGCGCACAGAGAGAAAGCTCTGAGCAGTTCGGGACCAAACTAAAAACTGAGTAGTTACTGAAAGCTGAACCAGATGTAGTCAGAGCTTCGACTGCTTCATATCCCAGCTGCCGGCAAACGGCAGCCGGTGCAGCCCGCGCCGCTGGTCGCTGCTGTCGTGGGGAGCTCCGTTAGCCCCAGAGACAAGCTGAGCGCTGTCCCTGCTTTTGTGAACTTTCCCTGCCTGTACCTTCTCTCTCAGTCCCCTTCCCCTGCCCCCAGGAAAGTGTTAGTTACAACTAGGAAGGTTGGCATTAGCAGTGTGTGTTAATTCTAGAAGACTTGCCAAGATGAGGTTTGTTCCCCTGCAGACCTGAGCTCCTTCCCCCCGAGGGTGGTCCCTGCCTGCACGGGTGAACGGGGCCCTTCTCTGCCCAGGAACCAGGTCACGTGAAGTAATAAACGTGGCTTTTCACCACGTCAGTACTTTGCCTTGCTTAACAGTCACAATTATTTTGATCTTACTCACCAGAGAAGCTATGAAAGCAGCAAGGCAGGATGAAGTCATCGTGGTGTTTAGGTGCGGTTAGTGCTGTACCTGGAAAACGGAGAATGGCAAAGCCACGGTCCGGGGCAGCGGTTGCTGTGGACAAACCAGACGAAGCCGGATCCTGAATGTCAAGTTCTCCATTGAAGTCCACGTGATCTCTGACCTGATTAGTGCTGGGAACTAATTGGACAGGAGAGAGGAATCGTGCCTACTGCTAAAAAAGTGCTCAGAAAACACTGGCATAAGTCATCAGAAGTTAGTGAAAAGCATCTCCTTTAAAAACTCTGTTTGAGAAGCTAATAGGTGGAGAATTAAGAAATGCAAAATGTAGCATCCACCTTGTATGTAGTATCTCCGCCTTGAAGAACAGGCAGAGCTGACATCTGACATGGAAAAGCATATTGATAGTTCAAGATCAGGTATTAAATAAGAAAACAGCAAAAGCGATTAAACTACTTTGGGGAGCCATAACAGGTACGTCTGCTGTTTCCTAAGATTCATGTAAACCTGAATATTTTGTTGTCTCTCTTCCACACAAAAAATGGCTTATGCAATAGAATGGTAAATGCAAGATAAAAAGGAGAGAGTTATCCCACGGCAGTATTTTCCTTAGGATTGTGCAGAATAAGTCATTTCCCATAAAATGGGAGGAGCAGCGAGCAGCGGAACCCGCGTGTGCTGCAGCAAGGCTGGTAATTAGAATGTAGCCAGGCAAAATCACAAGGGGATATGTAATAAAAGAAAGCTTTAATGTGATTTAAATACCGTGACGGAGTTGCATTCAGTGACAGCCTGGTCACCCGGTACCGCGCGACATCCTCCTCTATAGAGATGTATTCCTGCAAGAGGCTGCTGCGCTGGCCATCTGGCTCGGGTGCAGGAGCGCAGCGCAGAGAGGGACACGTAACCCGGTGGGACACACCAAATTTGCTCTAACGCAGGCACAGCACCTTCTCATAACAAAAGCTTGAATATGGACCTAATTTTACCTGGTGTGGGAGTACGTCATTGAAAAGACGTTAAAACCGAAGACACGGTGCGTGTTGGACACATGCCTATAAATCTCCTTCACGTACTTCTGTTGCTCACCAGCGCAGCGGGCAAGGTGCGTGCTGGGCAGCGAGGGTTGTGGAGCAGCGTTAGGCTCTTGCTCGAGAAAGTCAGTAAAGGCGTAACACACATCCGCGATTACAGCAGCCCGGTGACTGGGAGGACTCACGAGCTGAGGCTTTCTTTCTCCATAGCTTCCACTTGGCAGGGTACGTCTGCTTTTAAGTCCTTTAAAAGGCACTAGTTTTCCTGTCGTCCCTATTTTAACTCTGTTGTTTGGGTAACTGCCTGGTTTCTTCTAGTCAGTGCGTAACTAACGGAGGGTGATTTCTTTGTTTCCACTGCCAAACTTTCGGTGCCATCTTGCTTTATGGTGGTCCCCCAACAGAGACCACGGCTGGCAGCAGGCAGGGCAGCTCCCTCTTCTCGAGTCCCAGCCCAGCCGCCGCGCGCTCCATCCGGGAAGCAACTTCTTTGACAACAGATCTGTCACCTCTCTCTCTGCTTTTCTTTTCAACCATGGTCTTGGCTCTAATGGGAATTGTCCCCTTAGATCTCCCTCCTCCTGACAGTGCCACTTTTTAAAAAATTGGCTGCTTTTGTTTTTTGGTTTGTTGGGTTTTTTTGCATACCATAAATACGTAGGAATAATATTGCCTGTGTTTGTAAGGCTCGATTTGGGTCACACAGGTTTTGTTTGCCAAAATTATTCTGTGAAGTAAACAAATAACAGGATACTTTATAAAATAACAATTCTATAAACAACAATTTCTTTCAGGTCAATATTTTAATGTAAATTTAAATATTTACGTTAAGGGTTTGGGTTTTTTCAGAAAGTAGGTGGATTTCAGGGTGTTTGCCCATGTAGAGGATAAACTACAGGGACGAAAGGCTATTCAAAGGCAAATTAGATACTGGAGTTGCGGAAAAATTAACACCTCACCTGAACAGAGAGGAATGTCCCAATATGTCAGGGAAGCAGATGTTCCTGGAGAGCACGAGCTAACATCTCAGCTCTGCTATGAAACACTCAATACTGAGAACGGTGATGCCAACCACGTACTTTTGACTTGCGTCTTCTGCGGGCTTGTTCCCTGCACAAACTAGGCAAAAAGAAGAAGAAATATTTCCTGCCCCACTTGGGCTGATGCAGCAAACACTTTCACCACGTGAAATTCCTGAAGGGAATGAGTCTTGGTCACAGATGATATTCTGATGCTGAAGACATTTGGGAGATAAGTTGGTCAGAGAGGATCAATAGCCAAAAGATCCAGCATTACCTATGCTACGGGCTACCTGTGCCCTCCCCCGTGCCAAGGCAATAGTAGGCAGAGTGGAGCCGGGGACCTGAGATTCTCCAAGACTGGCAATGCTTGCAAAGCAAAGCGTACACCATCTTGCGTGTCCTCCTCTTGTTTGCCCCAAACCCAGGTTTTGAAATGGTTCGTTCTGGAACACACGTGGAGCCTGGTGGAGTATCATGGGAGGCCGCGCTGCTGCTCGGAAGGTGAGCAGGTTGTGCGTTTTCCCTTGACGTACATTTCACTGGTTTTATATGTTGGTTTTCAGGCATAACGGGTACTCTGCAATGAGTAGCATCGAGAGAGGAACCAGATGAGCTCTTTAAGTTCCACTGCGTGTGATCTGGAGTAAATGAGAGGGCTGATGCTGCGTGTGTTGGGGGGGTGTATCCCAGGCGGTGGAGATACTGGCTTTCTGTCTCGTACCTCTGTGTGCAGCTGAGATGTTCAGTTATTTCCGAACTCATCACGTTGGGTGTTGCTGCTGCTGTTCTTCAAGAACATTGGTAGAGAACTACCTTTCAGAAGTTTTCTTTGTACTCCAAGGGAATGGAGGCAGGCAGTGACAAAATATAAATGGTGGGAACAAAAAGGATAACCTGGAAAATTGTCAGTGCTGGATATTCGGTCTCCAGGATGTTGGATTTCTAATTGTCCTGGGCTGCGTTTAAACATGTCATCAGGATTAAGGGAAGAAAATATCTCTTTCTTTACTATTACAATAAAATAACTTACAGACCTCCAGGTCATCCCCAGCACCTGTATATGAGCAGGGTAATGAATCATTAAGAGATGACGCAGACACAGTAATTCAGGTGCTGTACCTAACACTGGGACAGAGGGACAGAGATCCTGTCACGCATGCTGATGCAGGTACGGGCTCTCTCTGCAACATACTGAGCGACAACTGCAGCAAAACCGGAAAGCAACAGCTGACCACCTATAACTCATTTACTGCGCTCTGCAATAAGCCTTACAGAAAAATTTATAGAGCAGATGGGCAAGAAATGTTCATGGCCTTATGTGCCTGTGACTTTTTGTACACAGATACAAGTGAATGTATCTCAGGAATTCCTCACTGAGGCTCTTGGGTCATGTAAAAACGTAAGATGGGTCTGCTGGAGAGGGTTCTCGAGCCTTGAAATGAAACCATCGTGGATGCGATTAAAAATAATACTTGTCACTGTTACAGATGTAGCATTTGTTCATCTAATACACCTTCTAGAAGATCAGGATGATGTCATTAGAGCATCTGGTGCTCCAAGTGAGACTAAATTAAGAGTGACCCATATGGGGTTAGGAATAGGGGAGTTCATAGCAGGGATTGTCACTAGCTAATGAAAGCGTTAATGTTTTACACTTCACTTCAACGCAGGATGCCCGTCGGATCACACTAATGCATCGCCCGTGATTCTGTGGCGGCCTCCTGGGCCGTGATCCTGAATCACAGCACCACTGTGTTTAGGTGTAACTGGTGGAGATGCTAAGGCAGCGGGACAAGTGACACTTTCCTCCTTTCTGGCTCCGTTTGCAAGGGCAGCTTGTCACGCAGCACCGACGCTGCTGCAGGAATGCCGCCCGGCGTTCCCCGGGCCGAGGGCAGGCACAGGCCAGCGCGGGCGGCGGGACACCGGTAGATCTGCCCTGGGACCCCTCCGCACCTGCCTCGTCTCCTCACTGAGGAGGACTCGTGAGGAACAGATGCAGGTTTGTGGCGGTTTTAGCATTGCAGAGCAGAGAGCTCGGCCGCGCTGGGGCCGCAGGTTTGTGCCCGCGGCCGGGGACGCATCTTCCTTGTGCCGGGCTTCTGGCGTCGGCGGGCTGGGGCTGCGTCTCTGGGCTTGGGAACACCCGAGCTGGTGCGGTGCAACTGCTGTGAACCTTCATTACAAAAACCCCTACTTACGATTCAAAACAGCACGACACCTTGGTTTTTTCATCTCTTGCACAGATTCAGATTAAAATACCGTGGGAAGAAAGGCTGTTACTTTTTCTGTAGCATTTACTATATCGTTGATCGATACAAAAATTAACTGAAATAATGAGCACATACACACACACGCTTACACACCCATTCACACATGCACATGAAATGTAGATAATTTACGGTAGCATTTTCCCACTGACTGAAGTGGATATAAAAATCCCAGATGTTTACTCCTTTGGAGACGAAGGTCTAAGGTCACCTTAGTGGCTTGTGATTCACGTTATTCCCCAGAACAAGCCATTCATTCACTGCTTCCCTTTCTAGCTCCAGCAGCTCTGCAGTTTTTGAATCCTTTCTAAAACCGGAGCAAAGGAAAGACAAAGTTAATTCTGGAAGCAGCGTTATCCCTTTATTTGTGCTCGCAGCCGGCCCTGAGACAACTGTGCTCGCAAACACCCTGCTCCTTCCTCCCTCCTCCTGCCTGTGCCATCTCGCAGGGTATGAGCTCTTTGAGAAGGGATCTTGGGTTTGTATCTGTGCAGCTTTTGGTACCAGGGCTTTAATCTGAAGTTTCTTCCTGGTAAGACAAATAAATAGTAAATGATCGGAGTGATGGTTTGTACCGGGCAACAATAAATGAGCGGCACGAGCGGCGTGCCAGGGTGAGACAGGTTAACTCATGGCGGGGAGGAGGGGACAGAAGTTGCCACAGGGATATTCTCAGCCAGTTCTGTGCCGTGATTTAATTCTTCTGTGAGAACGGTATCAGAAGATTTATTTCATTTAGTGTATCTGAGACTATTAGCTATGAGAAGCAAGACACAGTAAATTATGTAGTGTACAGAGCATGTAAGCGTGATATGAGAATCCTGTTACTGAAGTAGGAGAAGAAAAGGCCTGAAGCTCTGTTTTATTATTCCGTAAATATGCTGTGCTAGAGGCCCTTAAAGCAAGATGAAAGTAAAGGGGGGTTTTTTAATGTTCATTACAAAGGAGCCCTCCTCACACTTGGATGGGTGAATCCCCTTCTCCTACTGTGACTTCGTGTGCCCGCTTGTCTGGAGAGTCCCCAGAGGTCAGCCCTAATAAAAGGTTATCAAATACCGAGAAATTATGGACTTCTCAGTAATCAAAGTCTGCTCATAAGAAGTGCCAGATAATTTATTTACCTTGCAGAAACAATAGAGCAAAAATTGAATAGAGGAGGATGTTTTTTTCAATAGAAGTATGTAGTAGAAAATAATTTTAAATAGTGTTATTAAAATGATGAATATAATTTAAAAATTGGCAAAAATATAGCATTGAGGTATCAAATATTCCTTCATAAAAAAGGACTTCAGCTGATCTCGTTGGTTATGTGAAAATGATGGCCATGAACTACTGTGTGCAAAGCTTCCCTGCAAAGCTACGCGTAAGGCTGGATGTTCAGTTCCATACTCAATATTGTCCAACTAATTCCCAGGCTAGTGTAAGCTGCTTATGAAACTAATTATGGTTAAAAGGTACTAAAAAGATAACGAAGTAGTAGATTTGTATTAGGAAACCTTTCTTAACATCAATCCTTCCTAACTTCACAGGCAATTTATAATAATAGACAAAAATTGATTAGGTGAATAATTGAAAATTGTAGCAAAGTGTGGTTAGAAAAGCAGAAAGAGATTTAGGCTCAGAGAAATATATTTATCTGAACTACGATTTTTATTTTTTTTTATTATTATTATTTTTTTTTAAAGCATATTGCTTACTTACTGGGGAAAAGCCCTGGCATTATGGCACGTATCTAGGGAGGAGGACTGGAGGACTCACCTTCTGCCTTCAGGAATCGATACCCAGATCTGGGATCACCTCGGTGGTCTGGTTACGGACATACCTTAAACATTTTGGTGTAGTGTATCTGAGAGCCGTCTAACCTACTGAAACTCTTCCAGCTGGCCTGCAGCAGCTCCGCACTGACCGAGCCGCGGGGCAGAGCTAGAGGAGTGACGCTGGACGCCGGAGTTGGGCTGTCCCCAGGTGAGATGGGGCACCCCGGATCTGGGCTCTCCCCGGGTGAGACGGGGCACCCCAGAGTTGGGCTGTCCCCGGGTGAGATGGGGCACCCCGGATCTGGGCTGTCCCCGGGTGAGACGGGGCACCCCAGAGTTGGGCTCTCCCCGGGTGAGACAGGGCACCCCAGATCTGGGCTCTCCCCGGGTGAGACGGGGCACCCCGGATCTGGGCTCTCCCCGGGTGAGATGGGGCACCCCAGAGTTGGGCTCTCCCCGGGTGAGACGGGGCACCCCAGCCGCACGCGGCGTCCAGCCGACGCGCAGCACCTGTCCAGGAGGGACCGAGCCGAAAGGCGACAGCAGAGAAGGGCCCCTCCGGCACCGCGGCTCTAGCGTGCTGCTCAGAGATGAGAGATGGAGGTTCAGATCCCTGCGGGCAGAGAAGGGATTGAGCACGGATCTCCCACATCCTGGGTCACTGCCCTAATTACTGGGTTAGTGGATAAAAAGGGAATGACAGCAGCTGTGGTGAATCCAACCTCTTATTTCCTTTGTGGGGGTTTTTTTCTGTTACAAGTGCCCGAAAGGAAACACTTTGGCTGAAACAAAGCACTTTCCACGCTGCAAAAATTTATGGAGTTTGTTTTGTTTCAGCAGAGAAAACTGGAAAATATTATTTCAGATTGATCAGAACGTGGGGTTTTGCTCATTTTAGTTTCATTCAGTTGCTTTACAGCAGAATCAATTATTTGCACAAAGCTACCTGTAAATGTTAAAAACCACAATTTGAGCTTTGTCAGGGGACGGTCACTGACAAAATGTCAGCCCGCGGTGGCACGCTGTGCTCCTCCCGGTGACGGTAACTCCCGGTGGAGCAGAGCTCCCTGGGACAGTACGATAGGTTCGGACCTGAGAAGAGACCATTGAAATATTGAACACTATAAAATATATATTTACACTGATTTAGAAACAGTTTAGTAAAAAAGTGGCAGTCTCTATTCCATTGATGCCTTTCACTGAAAAGCAGGGGCAGCTGGACCCATAGTGCGTATCTCTGGGAGAGCAGTTAGGAACAGGCCAGCGCGGTCTGTCTCGGGGAGGGGGGGGGATACAGCTTGGTACAAGCCTTCCCGCGGCTCAGTTTGGATGCCTGTGTTTGGACACTTTTCTGGAGGCTGGACGAGCCAGCGGGTCGCAACAGTACTGAGCCTTAGTTATTGGTACTCGCTGGAAGGAGGTGAAGTGTGCTGTGAGGACGGAGAGGGTCAGCCTCTTCAGGCAGAGAGAAGCTGAGCCCCGTTGTGAAATCTCTGCTAAGTGAAAGGGAATTATGGACAGCTTCGCCAGACTTTTTAAATATTCAGGATTGTGTTTCGGTTTTACTACTCATCTGCTTGTTGGGAGTGGGTCACCATAGCCAGCAGAGTTGTAGGAAGCAAACGTACACGGTTGCTCTACTTCTGTTATTCCCTTCTTTGGGCCGTTGTGGATTCCAATATGTCTGTTAATTGTATTTTATAAATGACATAAATGTACATGGAACATTACAACAGGGAAAATATGACAACAGTAATACTACAGAGCGTAATTCCTGCCTCAGGAGCTTGCTATCCGAAGGCCTGAACATGTTCCTTGTACTTAGGGAGGGAGTAGCGTGGAGATGTCATCTGTGCTCGGCTTAACACGAGATTTGGGGTTCTGGGAAATGGGCAGGAAGAGGACCTGAGAACTGCCTCTCCAGGGACCAGACATCTGGGTTTGAGCATCACCCACGAGGTTCTGGTGCTCTGAAAAACTCTTCTGCGAGGTGGATAGGATGGATTTCAGCTCCTCATTCCAGCTAATGGAAGATGTTTGGGGGTTTGGGGTGGGATAAACAAAACAAAAAGCTGCAGGAGTTCACATTTCATTTAATTAAAAATGATCATTAAAAAAGCAAAACCCAAAGCGTAGTCAGCAATTCGCACAGCCTTGCTTAACTGTTCTCGGGTGCGGCACGCTTACTCTCACAGGATCAGGCCCTGAGAAGACGCCAAGAAGAGAAAAGCTTGAAAGCAACATATGGAAATTGAACACGAAGTAAAAGCTCGAGTGGAGGTAGGTGGGTTCGGGAGCCGTCTGCAGGAGAGGCAGCCAAGGCTGCGCAGTGCGCGTGGAAAATGGAGGTATGTAGAAACTGAAATGTATTCGTTGGCAGTCATGTTAACGTAATCCGTGCAGTCATTTCCTCTTGACGAGCGTATGTAGGACTTCACAGAGCTGGGCCTGTTGTCGGGGGAAGGTGAAGGCAACACATACATGTGTGCATGTCACGGATAGAACAGCGATGCAAGGGGTACGAGGCACGTATGGGGAGAAGCTACTGAGCAGAAGGCTACAAAAGATGAAAATACATGCAAGAAGGGCTGGTATTTTTGTGATAAAACTGACCAGTTGTTCATAATTAAAAGAAATGTTTCCCCAAGGTCACTTGAATTTTTTCGCCAGGATCACAAAGCTGTTCTAATCTCCACTGGTATTAGATCTTGAATTAAATGTGTGCTGGCATCTGCCAGGGTAAGTATCTCTGTTTTCTCCTCCCACCCCTTACAGGAAACTTGGTTAATCTGGAAGGATTTAAGTTCTGGAAGGCTCCAAGCCCTACAGAAGGGGTTTGGGGGGCAATGAAACATCTCCTGCAAGCACTCGGCATCCCACAGAAAGCCAGCGTCTCTCTCTGATCCAGATTCCCATAGGCCTTGTGCTGCTAAACGTCCCACCGACTTCCTGACGTGCCTGAGAGTCGGGGGGGGGTTGAGCTCCATCAGTCAGCCACAGGGACACGGAGGCAACGGCTGCTTTATCCAGGTGGAATGATCTGCTTGGGAAGGACAGGCCACACTTTGGCTCCCTCAGATCAAAAAGGTAAATCTTTGAGCTATTGCTTTTCCTCCCAAAGTTAAACATTTTCCAAGAAGGCTGCCATACTTGTGTCTCTTCCTATTTAAACTTATATATGATATTGCTTATGGCAAACAGCCCATGCAAATTCTTCAAATTCTTAAATAGTGATCTCTCCCTCCCCAGATTTCAGTGGGACTTGCAGTACTTCTTTTATCCACAAACACCTCAACTGTACGAGGGCTGCTGTACAAATTTAAAATTTCACTTTGTGTTATCGGATCGTTATTAACTGGGATTTGGCACTATTACCTAACATCCTCCTCAGCCCAGAGCATCCGTGACACAGGAGGAGTGTGTGATTAGCTCAGGTGTCACGGGCTTTCTCAAGCTTTTTTGCTTTCCTGCAGGTAGGAGTTAATTGTGGCCCCCGCTGGGCTACACCTCCTGGCAGCCTTTCTGCTCTTGCGTTACTCGTCCTCTGGAAGCTGGTGGATGGATGGGGAGTTCAGTGTCACTCTGCTATACGCTTATTACTCCGTGGCAAGTGTTTACAACCTGGAGGGGCTGTCTCGGGCTCCTCGGTTAAAGGGGCAGTTGGAGTCTCCGCCACATCTGGGCTCCATTTTCTTAGCATTTACCCAGGCATGGATTGCTCCTTGCTTATTAGGGGGGAAACTGAGAGGCCACTTCATTGTTTGTTTGCATCCAGTATTTTTTTTGCAAGTAAATTGTCAGGATAGGCAACACATCTTTGATACTTTGTCTCTTTATCGGAGTCCAAGACAGCTGATGACATTATATTGGGCATTCATTTTAGATCTGCTGAGCCCACAAAAATCAATAGTTTTCCATTATCGGGTCCGGCTGGGTCACTGGTCTGTCAATGAGCTGTTACAATCGCTGTACAAGGGTGAACCTGACCAGTCAATTGCTGCTGACAAGAGGAAAACACGCTGACAGCCACTGGAACAAGCCAGAACACAGATTTGCACTTTGGTTTGCCATCCGAGGGGGCTGGGAGCGGGGCCATTTCCAAGATGTAGGGCATGCACAGAGGGAGAAGGGGCCCCCTCCCTCCTTCCCTCCCTCCTTCCCTGCCCAGGGAATTAAGGTTTGTTTCCGTAGTCCCACACCCCGTGGAACTGGCGAGCTGGAGATGAAGGAACCACCGTCCTCGGCGCTGTGGTTTTCCAGCCAAAAAGGGACGTGCTACAGGGGAATGTTTCTGCCGGCAAGGCCAGCGAGGCCAGTCCTCTTTCTGCGTGGCCATCGCTGGGGGGTGCTGGGCTCCGGGGGTCCTCGTCCACGGCAGGAGACTGCGCTACACCGGACGGGAACGCATCCCACGGGGTTAACGCCAGTTCTTGGCTGTCTGTGATTTAGCACTGACTTCCTATCAAACTTGAGCGTTGAGCAAAAATAAATATTTAGAAATTATCTCAATATTATGATTTTTAATTTTCAACTTTATTAACTTCTTTCAAGTGTTAAATCCTGACCGTTTTATTTATGCCTCCGGTCGTCTGTTTGATTCTCGCAGAAGTCAATATTCACTTGTGTTCCATCATCAAACAAAAAACTGGTAATCAACTTTATCACTGGAAGCCAACTAGCTGGGTTTTAAAAAATACACTACCCAAAAGAAAGATCATTTTCTTTAAACGAGAAGAGAGGGAAGTCTTTTTAACAGAGAAGAGCAAACCTTCCTTTACTGGTAATTAGAAGCACCAGCCTTATATGACTTGCAGCATTTGGTAGCTCAAGCCGCGTCAGATCTCTTACAGCATTAATTAAAAAGAATTTATGTTTTTTTAATAAAATGCTTCATGTTTTAGCCCCTTCTCTTCCTCCTACCAAACGTGATTATGGGGGCTGAAGGGAATTCAGGTTAATATGTTGACACACTTAACAATGCGGGGTCATGTTGCACAATCCGCTCGGCTGGTTCGGTGCAGCGCAGCCCCTGACAGGTCCTAATCAACCGCTGCCCTAAAGGCAGAGGCAAGGAGAGGATTTTAATTACTGCTCTATACGCGAGTTTGCCAGCATTAAATTGAGACATAATTAGGCCTCCGAATTTTAATAATTGTCCTAGCTAATTGGGCAGACAAGTACGCTCTGCAGCGTGGCGTGATTAGATAATTAGTGTTTCCAAATGACAAAATTGGGCTCTTGATTGCGGATTCGAGATGCAGGCGGGGGGAGCGGGCGGCTCCCTGCGCGGGCAGAGCCGAGCCGCGCCGGGCGCCGTGGGCCGGGCCGGTCCCGNCCGTAAGTACCGCTACCCCTGCCCGGCCCTGCCCTGCCCGGCCCTGCCCTGCCCGCCGGCGGAGGCGGCCGCGTCCCCGTGCCTGTCCTTCTGACCGCCCCGCACGGCACGGCCCTTCCCTTCCCTTCCCCGCGGCCGCTGAGCAGGTGCGGAGCGTCTGACCCGCCGGCTCCGCTGCTCGGCGCTGAGGAGGGGATCGCCGCCCGGCGCGGCTCCCTGCCCTTCCCCGCAACCTGCTAGGGAGGTTTGCTAATTATATAGATATGTGTCATTATATCTGTCAAATATACATAAAAGCATATCTCTATCTGAGCTAGACCGGGGACCCAAGTCGCCGCGGACGTTACCCCGGCAGCCTCCGTCAGCGACGGCGCTGGAGCTGGCGGTGAGGCAGCGCTGGCGCTACTCGCAGGTGCCACCGTCATCTGCCGGCTGTAGCCCCGGCCTGGTTTTTTCCATTTAAAATATTTTTATTTTTAATCATACAACCGAACGCATTAGTAATTTTATTTAAAAAAAAAAAGGCTATGTTTGTGGAGGGTAGCGACGTGCCGAGCGGCGGTGCTGCGGGTCCCCGCGACGTGCTGTGCCTCCACCAGCGCTCCCGGGCCGAGCGCTGCCCCTGGGTCGGTGCTCCCACGCCGAAGGACAGCGTGTCCGTGTCCGTGCCCGTGCCCGTGGGAGCAGGGCAGGGCAATTTTCTCTGCGAAGGCTCCGGGGGCAAAGCGCACCGAGTCCCCGTTAGGGAAACGCGCGCACGCTGCGACCGTCTCCCCCGTTCCCGTAAAGAGAACGGGGAGGAGGCGAGGGAGACGCTCCGAAGCGGCTCCTCGAGAAGGGCTCCTCTCCCCTCGCCTCCCTCGCCCGCTCCTCCCGGGCAGACGTGTCCCGGAGCCCGGCGGGCCCGTCCCGCCGCCGGGCAGGTGAGCGGCTCCCCGGGTGCTCTGCGGACAGGGGTCCCGCCGCGCCGCGGAGCCCCCGCCCGGGAGAGCAGCCACCCTCGCAGGCGGCCAGACCCTTCCGAACCAGCACTTGCTTTTGTTTGTTATCGTTGTTATTATTATTATTTTCTCTGCGAAGAATCAGGCGGTTTCACGCAGCGATACAAAGTTGAATCGCTAATAACCGAAAGTTAAAATGCAAACGCTTCACTAGGAAGCATTTCATGCAGCCGGTGCTTTTATAAATCGCTTTTATTTTTTATCTGCAGGAAAAGAAAAACAGTTTCATGATTACAATTTTTTTTTTCTGTGTGTGATTGCACAGTCATTGAAACACAGACACTTTTCCTACATCAATGATTTTCACTACAGCCTACGGGGCTTCTTGGATTTAAAGGTCTAGTTATTTTTGCTAATAGATCAAGATTTTCATTCCTATTTCATAAATCAACTTCAGATGCACTGTACAGTATTTATATACTTATTTTCAGAGATATATTCTAGCTCAGTAGATTGCTGTCTCACCATTTCAGTGCTTCAAAGTGATGATGTTGGGAATTGTCAGCTCTGAAGACAAGGTTAGCTCACAGGAGCAGGATGTGCTGTGTAAAATGCTGATTTATAAAATTATTACAATCCATATATCTTGCAGGTCGAATTGCATGCATTATATGATAAGAAATACATAGAGGATTGATCTACCAGTGCATATTTAAAGCAAAATTCATGTTGTCTTCAAAGGTGAGGGTGCCAGAGATGTACCAGCGCAGAAGCTAGAAGGCGCTTCTTACAACCAAACCCAGCCTGGAGACGCTGTGGCAAAGCCCTCGCATACTCTGTTAACAAACTCCTGCGGCCTAACGTGCGCAGTCCTCACCCAAGCCCTTGCTAGAAGCGGTAAGCACCTTGCCCTGCTAAAAGTGAATAATGCCTCCTGCAAACCAAATAGATGCCTACTTTTTTTTTTTTTAGATTTTTTTCTGACTTTGATGGGCTCTTGACCACCAGGTGACACATCCTCAGGGCCTACAAGCTGCTGAGGGTGTTGCTCACCCGTAATCAGTTGCTTTCTGAGCAGCCTCAGTTGCCTCTGTGCCCAAGGGGTCTCCGGGGGGTGGCTCTGGCAGGCTCCATTTTGTCATCCTCCTGTCAGTGTGCGGGTGAGGCTGCCGGCAGAAATAGATGGACTTGCGGTGCTTGCGTGAAGGTGACATGCAGCTTTAAGTTTGCAGTTCATCAAGTCCACTCAGTGAAGTTGAACAATTTAATCAGTGTCTGATGAAGCCTTGGATGTAATTTATCTGCGCTAGATTAAATGCTCTCTAAATCTAAAGCAATCGTCAGAGGTTAGATGAGGGGAACCTAACAATGTAGTAGTAGTTCCTGCTCTGATCCTTCAAGAAATGCTGTGCAGTCCCATCACAGTTGAGCTGTGTGAGCACCGCAGCCTGTATTGTGTGGTCATTGCAAGGCCAAGGCCACGGTGAGGCTCCTATTCTCAGGACACTTTTGTGCTGTTTACTAACCAGATTACAGCTTGTGTATGCTATTACTTAGCAACCCTTGCAGGGAACGCTTTATTTTGCCCGGTGAGAAGGCTGGGACTTTTCCTTCGGGGACACTGTTAGAGATAACTGTCACTTGTGCGCAGCGCTTGTGATACGGTGGCAGGGCGATGGCAGCTGAAGGCCGCTTGGATGCGGCACCGAATGCAACGGTGTGAGTTTGTCCTGTTTCTCACAGGAAACATGCTCCACTCCTGCTTCATGCCCTGCCTGGTCTGCCTCTTCATCTCCAGGTGCAAAGGAAGGTATTTTTTGGCTAAGATGCTACTGTCTTGGTATCTGGTTATTTTGGAAATTTTCTTTCCGTTTCCAAGTGAATACAAATTTCTGGTTAGTTTAAGTGCAGAAAATGGTATCCCCTTCCTATCTGGTGTCATCTTGGTGGAGACCAGGCTGCACTTACTGCTTCTCAGCTGGTAGCTGGGTCTTGCAGACCTTCCCTTGGGTGACAGTGCCGACTGTCCACGCTGGGATGGACAAGCAGAGTTGAATAAATTTATTAACTTTGTGAGTAATACGATATTTTTTTCCTGGGTACCAGTGTGATTAAATAGTTTTTTCCTAGTGGGTTTAATGATGCTGACAAAAAAAAAAATTAAGTAAATAATTAGATCTACAAAATAGGGCATATCTTTGTAGTGTTGTGATTGAAACGATTCGAATGGATAGTGTTAAGATAGCATCACCTCCTCAATGTGCATGCAGCTATAGAAGTAGGAAAGCATTTTAAACTAGTAAAGGGGTTCTCACTCCCGCTTTCTTTACGAAGTGCCTTCTTGCTTTTCCACTGGTCTGGCACTTGACCGCAGAACCTGGCTCCGTCAGGTTTCTCCATTTCCACCCGCGCTGGGAAGTGCAGCCAGACGGCCGGAGGTGATGCCCGCTGCACCACCGTTGGCAGAGCCAGGGCACGGCTGCTGTTCTCGGGGTTCTCGGGGAGCCCCCCAGGACCGGCCAAATCCAGTATTCAGGCGGCGCTCCGCCGGGCAGGGAGCGCATCCTGCTCGGGGCGGTGCGGGGCGGTGCGGGGCCCGGGGGGGCCGGGTTTAGCGGCAGACGGGGAGCCGCTGGAGTGAATGCTTCAAAGAAGCCGTCGGTGGCAAGAGGGAGGCGGACAAAAGCAAGCGCCCGGCTAACAAACGCGGCGCTCCGCCGGCGAGTTTTAAGGCGTTTTAAGTCTAAAGAAGAAGTGACAGGGCAATCATCTCCCCGGCTCGGCTGCGGGTGGGAGGGTGAAGCCTTGCTAACAGCTCGCGTATCTGTATATTTAATTGCGACCTGGCTGCACGTTCCTGTTGAGGAAGGATGCAGATGACAAGCGAATCTATAAAAACACAGTTGACAAACCCGGGAAAGGGATAACTGACAGATGAAACGACAGTCAGCGCGGAGCTAACTGGCAAACGCATCAGTACAAAGTCATATACCTTCTGAGAGGAGCAGTAGTTTGTTTTATTCCGGTTCTCCAGAGTTTTATCTACTGTCGGTGTGATGGGGGAGAGAGGAGCTAATGCGCCCTGTTTAGGATACAAACATGCAGATTAGATCAGACTTCACACACCGTGTTTCGCTCAAGACTTAAAACAGAGGAATAAACCAGGCTTCCCCCACTGAGGAGTAGGAAAACAGGAAGACATAGCTTATTATAATTATTATTTAATGCTTTAAAGGTGTTTAAAACTTGTTCAAACACAACCGTTTCGCACACGGATACCGGGAGTTCACGGGGACGGGAGCGGGGGCCCGGGGCTCTCCGCCGCCGTTGGCCGAGGCCGGGGCGTTGGGAGAATGCAAACCCGGCTCCCCTTTTCTTCACTTTTGTGTTACTTTAAGTTTTCAATGAGGCCAGTGTAATT
Source organism: Aramus guarauna (assembly GCA_013400195.1). Lineage (NCBI taxonomy): Eukaryota > Metazoa > Chordata > Aves > Gruiformes > Aramidae > Aramus > Aramus guarauna. Next base: position 190,236 of record VXBL01006379.1, read on the forward strand.
ACGAGGCGTTTAACTTTTTGCCAGGCTCTTTCATTATGGCTTTGCATTTGCACCTCGCTTTTAAGAGAAGTAATAACATTCGCAGTCAGGGGCAAATCCTGTTAATGAACAAATTAAAGTTCAAACAGTTATTCAAGTTCACAGCCCCGCTCGCTGCTCCTTTAATAAGAGTTATACATGTTACTTTCTCTCGGGATCACTCCCCCTTTTATTACTTTTTAAGCTTTTCATAAGCACCGGCGGGCTATATGGGCAGCTCCCAGCCTCTAAAGAGCCCACAAATCCTGAAGGGAGCCCTAATCCGGCCTTAATTTGGCAACTTTTGTAAAAGACATAAAAGCTCGGGTGCCACCCTTGTGCGCTCAGATGATTATATCGCAGGGAACAAGCCGGGGGAAGGCCCCCCCTCTTTCCCGCACCCACCTATTTGTGCTGCCTGCTCCCCTCCGGAGCTGCGCAAAGGAAGAAGCCTCCGTTAGTCCCTCCCGGGTACCGGAGGATAAATTAGGATGTCTGATCGATAGCCTGGGAATTTCTCCCCCCTCCCCCCATAGCTCTGCTCGGCTCCTCTGGCTGGGGCTGGACGCGGGCTGCCGGGGCGGCCGGTCCCCACAGCGGTGCCCGTGGGCCGGAGCCCGGTGCCTGCTACCGGCGGCTGCCTGCAAGTGTTAACAAAGTGCCGTCAAAAAAAAAAAAAAAGAAAAAGAAAAAAAAAACCCCTCTGCGCTCTCTCTTCCCCCCCCGCCCCCCCGCCCCCCTGCTTTCTTCTTTTCCTCCAAACCTTTCGCGATTGAGTGTCTGCGCTCACCTCGGCATTTGCATAATATGAATCTCAATTCCCCTTGTCAGGGGCTGCCCGAGCCCGGGGGAGCCGCGGCTCCGGGCGGGGAGCGGGGCGGCCCCCCCCGCGGTGCGGGGCTCCCCGGGCCGGGGGGCGGCGGGCAGTCCAACAAAGCCCGGGGAGTTTGACACTGGTTCAAGGCAGCGCCGGTGCAAAAGCGCTGTCTATGTACAAATAGAGGAGATCACACTCCCCATTATCTACCTCCTGGCGAGTGTTTGATTTGTGACTTCAAAAGCTTATCAAGGCAAGCTCGCACAAAAAAAAAAGGGGGGGGGGAGCACCTCTTCATCGAGGCAGATCGCTCCGGTTCGGGTGATGCGGGGGCAAAGGGGAAAGAGGAGGGCCGGTGCCGAGGAGGCGATGTCTGCCCCGCCGGTGTCCCCGCGGGCCGAGCGCCGGGGCCGGGGGGTGCCGCGGGCGCAGGGCAGCGGGCGGGAGGGCCGCGCTGGCCCCGGCGGAGGCTGGAGGGAGGCCCTGGTTCCTCGCAGCCATCCGCACAGAAGTGGGTTGATATAATCACCATGACAACTGCCGCCTATGAGCATACAAATAATAGAGATGAAATAGACAAAAGATTAGCATGCCATGAAAAGTACAATAAGTTTCTTATTTAGCATTTAGATAACTGTCTTTCCTTCGGAGCAGGCTTCAAAGTTGAACCCAGTTTAGACCAAGAGGATTAATTCTTTCTCCCGCATGCTTCATTGAATCTCTCATTACCAAACTTTGTCTGTATTGATGTAAGATTTGATTGAAGATTAGAGCATTTAGTAAATCTTGCTTTTCTGCATGTATCGGGCCTTTTCAAGCGCAGACCGCGCTGCCCAGTGGTCAATACCCTCACTTTTATCCAGTGTCTGCTTCATTTAAACTTAATCAACTCCCTCAATGAACTGGAACAGGGAAACGTCCCTGCGGTAAGAATGTTGTGCTTTTCTTAGATAATTCTTTGCTCCCTCTCCCAGTCCGCTGGCGTTAAACCCAAAATTGCTCTCTGATGGACTTAATCAATATGATAATGACAATTGGGGCTGACTGGCTCTGCCTGGGCTCCGCGCGGAAAAGGTAGATGGCTGCGCCCGTTGCCCAAAAGCAACTTCTTCCCTCGCCTCTCCTTTTGTGCGCGCTGCTCCCACCTTTCTTTCTCTCCGTCTTTTCCTCCTCCCTCTCCCCCGCTCCGTGACACCGACCGCTGCTCACGCTGGAGAATGATGCTTCTTTGTGCGGCAGGAGGACTCGTATGTCACCGCCCGGCGAAGCGGAGCGGAGCGATTGGCCGGGTGAATTATCTGCCTTGTTGCAGTGAATTATTTGCCCTGTTTCCTTTCCCAGTCAACAAGTTTCTGAGGTATAGTGCAGATCAATCAAAGCTGACAGAGCGCATGTGAAGCTTTTACTGTGTAAATCTGGACCTCTTGTCCCGGCTTCGTTGGCACTGGCATCTGTATATCATTTTTATACTGCTACCAGTAGAGCAATTTCAAAAGTATTTGCAAGGAAAATGGATGTCCCCATCTGTTCCTGGAATCATAAATGTGCCACTTTCGGAGGGTTTTCACTGGTAATCATATCTTTAATGATGAACAAACTTGTGATATATACCTTTCCATAAAATGGGGTTTTCTTCACTTTATTGTGATTGGCTGGGATAAATAGCTTTTCCATATGTTAGGGAGATAAAACATAAGATTACCAGAGCTCGTTTGTTTGATCATAAACAAAAGAAACAATTCGCTCCAAACACTCTTTAAACAGAAACAACTGCAGAATTAAATTGTATTAATAGGCTATCGATGGGTCAGGAGGCAAACAACTGTCCCCGTGGAAAAGACAGCTATTTTAAAATAAGAGCAGACGGTCCTTCTTGCGTTCGGGTGACCTTAATGCAGACGTGGATTTTTAAATACTCGATGCTCATTTTAAATTTTTTTTCCCCTTAAAATTATCCTGTCTTTGTCTCTCTCTCTTTTTTTTTTTTCCTCTCCAGCTTGACTTTGAATTTCGTAAGCGTAAGAGCGAGGTAGTGGATTGCCGTGCGCTATATTTAGAAAGCAGCTGGAAGAGAAGACGTCCTCAGGAAGCCCGGTTGTTTTGTTGTAAATGTCCCTCCCGTCCCAGCACTGTAAAAGTAAACGCTCGTTCTTCAGACGTGCCAGCGCTTCGCACTACCCGGGAGCGCTGGGTGAGGACCGTAGGGCCGTCCGGGGGAGTTCCGCGGCATTTCCCGGCGCAGGCAGCCTTAGAAGTGCCGCAGGAAAATTAGAGGTGCCGTCGGCCGTGCTGCCCGGCGCCGCGGCTGCCTGACCGACCCCAGCGGCCGCAGGGGAGCGGCACCTCGGCTTTGTCCCCGCCGGCGGCACCCCTCTCCGCCCGGGGTACCGGCGGGTTTGCACGCACTCGTTTCTCGGTGCAGAGCGCGGTTCCCCGGCGGAGCCCCGGAGAGGGGCACTCCCCTCGCAGTTCGGCGGGGCAAACCCTGCGCGGTCCCCGCCGCCCCGGGCAGTCCTCTCCCTCCCTGGAGACCCAGCAGCGGCACCAACCCCGGACCCACCGCCCGCTCTCCGCGGGGAGTAAGGGACGGTGCTAAACGGGGTCTCGTCCGCTGGGGCTTGGCCCGTCGGGGATGGGGTTCCCGGGGCAGGCCGCGGCGAAGGGGCACCCTGCCCGGCTGTCACTCCGGCGGCAATCCCCCACGGCCTCTGCCGAGCGGGTCACGGAGCATCTCCAGGGTATAGCCTCCTCCGCGCCCTGGCTGCCCTGGGGACCCCGGGCCTCCGACGGGGTGGGCGCCTGCTCGGCTGCACACGCCATCCCGCGACCGTCGTTTGCTCAGCGGCGGGGCGGGTATCTCCCGTCCCGTGTAGTGCTCCCCCCCCGACAGTGACGGGGGCGATAGTCGCGATCACCGCCGTAGGAGGAGACACCTCGGAGCCCTTTCCCCCCCGCGGCCAGTGCTCCTCCGTGGGGCGGGCCTCAGCTGAGCGGCACGGCCAGCGGCTGCCTCGACGCGGGTGGCTTCCCACCATGGCACCCACCCGTGCCGGGAAAGCCGCTTCCACCCGCCCCCCACGGGGCTCCCGAGGCCGAGCGGGAGACCCCCCGTCCGGGGGATAACTCTCTACCGACGGTCGGGAAGTGGGCAAGTCAACGTCTCTTAAGGCCGGAAGAGACCATTAAATCATCTGCCTGACCTCCTGCGTTTCAGGGCCGTATCATTTCATCCACTTCCTAAGGGCAATAATTTGTGTTTAAGTAAAACTTAATTCCAGAAAGGCCCTTGGTCCTGAAGATTTCAGGAGATGGCGGGTTGTTTCCTGTCCTGGAGAGCTTGCTGTGGCAGTTAACCCCTGATTAAGGGATGACCCTCATTTCCACGACAAGTTGCCCTTCCTTAAATTACTCCGAATTGCTAGACATATGTTTCGGAGCCTACAAGTCATTTTGTCAAGTTGTGGCCACCCCAGCTTTCCCCTTTCTTTCACCCAGGTGCCACGCTTGGTGTTAGCACAGACGAGGGCCTGGCCCTTCCTTGGGCTGCTCGAGGACTTCGGAGGCACCCAGGGCCTGACTTCCAGCTCAGCCTGCTTGGTGACTGTAGTACACCTGCAAAGAAGAGCCCCAGCACCTCAAGGTGGGTAGACCAATGGGACGTACCATTGAAAACCAGTACCCAAAGGGCCTAATCCTCCCTTACTGTGAAATTACGGGCCGACGTGTCTTTCTAACCAAGCCAGCAACCAAACAGAGAAGGATGAGGTACCTTCTGGAAAATTCTGCTCTCCAAAGGACAGGCACGGTGTGAGGGTGCAGGTGGTTGGGGCGCTGCGGGTTTGGAGTGTTTCTGGAAGCGGAGTACATTGCATCTGTTGATCGCCTAGGGCTTACAAGATTATATTTTTCTAGTAAATGGTTTCTGCTTTCTGTCCTAGGCAAACGCTTTTGGCGGGCACACTGCAGAAGTATGAAGCCACCCCCACTCCCAGCTGCTTGCGCCGGCCTGAGGTAAGGGAGTTGGGCAGAACCTGAGGAGCTGGTGCAGGATCCTCGCCACCCCCCAAGCCACCTCACTTGCCCCTTTCCCCCTGCGGAGCAGGTCCCGGGTGCCGAGGAAGCTCCCGAGTGCCCCTGCTCTCGGCGGCGTGACCCGTGTCCTCCGCCCGTCCCGAGCCCGCGTGGGAAGGGGGCTGCGGGTGGCTGCCCCCCCCCGGCACCCCTTCTCCTGACACCCCTTCTCCTNACTGGTTTTGTCACTTGCTTTAAGACGCATCCTGCCTGGTCTCTCTTGTTTCATTACCCAAAATCCCAGAGAAACCACCCTGCAGGATCAATCAGTCGCAGGCAGCCAGACAGTTTTCTTGTA